>CM051024.1:80930203-81217703 GCA_027627225.1 Congeria kusceri
ATAGTGAGTGATGATTGTAAATGTAATAAATTTGTTGTCAACTTATTACAAAATGCACCTTTACACTGCAATTGTTATTAAGTTTATATTTTCTAACTATTTCGATCATAAATAATTCATAACGTTCTGTCAATTTAGACAGAGTTCATATGGCCTTCCAGACTGTCCGATTATAAAAACAAACAAAACTTCGCTTTGTCAAGACTAGTATATTTGAATTGCGCACGTTGATGATACAGAATAAGTGCATAGTGACAGTAGTCAAAATACCTACAGATTATTAGCATCCCTATAACTACGAAAACCAGCCGCCATTATCGTGGTAGAGCTACAAATCTAAACGACTCTCGCAGCATGTTCCTGTAATATTTATGCATTTTACAATCGTTTTTACTTTCTCTCAATGGCCTATTGCATCATACAATTTTCAGAAGAAACCTAAAATAATTGCATACTGCAAGTGATTTGCATTAAATTGATGTAACAGTTATTCTATATCAAATAAAAAATACAGTTGAATCACGATTATACCAAACGGACCGCCGCAATTATTCGTACGGTTATTGAAGGAATGCCGAATCACTGGTAGTTCCGGGTCACTTTAACATTAATGGTTCTAACAATAATTGCAACCCTCCCATTTCGATTTGTATTAACTGGTGTTTGAACAGCAATACATTTGCAGTAAGTCACCAATGTTTCAACTTTGTATGCTGATCAATGAACCGAAACAGGGTTTTAATTTTTCACACTACATAATTAAATTTCTTGCAATACTGAGTAGATATGGTATAAACAAATCTTGCAGTGCAAGCACGTTAAAGAGAAATTACCGTAACTTACGTATGTCGCAGAACTTTTCTGGTCTGAACATAGATCTTTTATATCTATCTAAACTCCAACTGACAAATAAACGTTAATATACATATATTTTCACTTTTCTGATAACTAAGGTAATTTTTGTAAATTTTTTGTATAAAAAGTTATTGAATCTAGATGTATGTTGTAGGTTACAGGTGTCTGTAACAGTCTCTATTAGGCTCACTGTTCATACACTATAATCGAACATAGTAGATCTACGACCCGTTTATGCGGAAAAAGACACTTGCGCCACTAAAAACAATACCAATATACATTCGATAGGGAATAAATGTTATTATACCTCCGCACAACAAAGCGAACCAACGTGTTACAGAACCAGCCTCTCTCTCTGTTCATCCGTCCGTCCGCCTGTGTGTATGTAAACACAGTTTTATCTTCTTTTTTTTCTCTCTAAAACAAAATTTATTCGCCAAGTATTTGAAATGTAACCAAAACACGTCAGCAAATGCACATAAAACCTAACTTGATTTATGTGAATTGTTATGTCAATCCGTAAACAACATTTGAAAATACCGTTAAAATACCCCCCAAATGTGGTGATTTAGGCGCTGCGCCAGTAGAGTTCATATGAATTCAGAAAGTGCATTTATTTAGGAGGAGAAGTCCAGCGAAATAAACAGTAGATCTACTCGTAAGCTGCCTGTAGGTCAAATAATACGGTAGGTAAGTGTACAATTACTGTATAGATCTACTACTGCAGACAATTCTTTTATTGAATTATTTTGCGTAGCTTATGTTGTTTAACATTCTATTCATTAATAATAAAACTACTACTGAAAATTACTACTGTTATTATTATTATCATTATTATTATTATTATTATTATTATTATTAATTATTATTTATTATTATTATTATTATTATTATTATTATTATCATCATAAATTATTATTATTATTGTTGTTGTTGTTGTTGTTCTACATTTATTATAATAATCGTTAATAATTTCTAGATGTAATATTATCTCCTGCAATATTTTCAGTTATTCTGATACTTCCCTAAGTTCTTTACAAAAATCGAATTTTTCCTACGCTCTTAACAGCCAATCACGAATTATCCCTAAGTTCTTAGCAGCCAATAAAAATGCGTGTACCAAAATCCCGCCAAGTTAAGACGCATGTTGGAATCCCACAATGCATTTCTACACAGTAATTTTATTAATCTGTTTGTGAGAATGACTTACTATTTTCTAAATGTAATCGGATAAACTTAGCGCGTTAAATTAAACTGAAGGGGACCACAGTTAGTTTTTTTTATCTTTATTCTGATTAGATCTGCCTTTGTCGATTAATTTTAATGAAATGTAGAACTTTACTTGCGAAGGCTAAAATCTCGCGACAAACAGTGCACTCTTCTGTGCATTGAGACGGGAATTTATCATGCTCCCTATCACCACCATTATCATCCCTATCCCCACCACACCACCATTATCATCCCTATCCCCACCACACCACCATTATCATCCCTATCCCCACCACACCACCATTATCATCCCTATCCCCACCATCATCCCCTCTATTCCCAACATCAACCTTCCTTTCTCTACTAACATCATCCCCATCTCCACGATCAAGCTCCTCTATCGTCATCCTTCCTATCCCCACCATCATCCTCCCTATCTCCACCATCATCCTCCCTATCCCCATCATCGTCCTCCCTATCCCACCATCATCATTCCTATCTTCAACATCATCTTCTCTGTCTTCAACAGCATCCTCCATATCCCCACCATCATTATCCCTATCTTCACCATCGTCCTTCCTATCCCCACCATCATCCTCCCTATCTCCATCATCATCCTCCCTATCCCCACCATCATCCTCTCAATCTTCACCATCATCTTCTCTATCTCTACCATCATCCCGTCTATCACAACCATCATTCCCTCTATCCCTACCATCATCCTACCTATCTCCACCATCATTCTCCCTATCCCCACCATCATCATCCATATCCCCACCATTATCCCTGTCTCCACCATCATCCTCCCTAGATCCACGATCATCCTCCCTGTCTACACCATCCTCCTCCCTATCTCTACCATCATCCTCCCTATCACGACCATCATACCCTCTATCCCAACCATCATCATCTCTATTACCACCATCATCCCCCTCTCTATCACCACCATCATCCCCCTCTCTTCCCCACCATCTTTCCCCTCTCTATCACAACCATCACCCTCCTCTCTTTCACCACCATCATCCCCCTCTCTATCATCATCATCATCATCATCATCATCATCATCATCATCATCCCTATCCCAAATATCATCCTTTCTATTCAAACCATCATCCTTCCTATCAATAACATCATCATCCCTATCCCTGCCATCATTCCCCTCTATATCCCCACCATCATCCCCTCTCTATCACCAACAATCATCCCCCTTTCTGTCCACACCATCTTGCCCCTCTCTGTCACCACCATCAACCATATCACTACCATCATTCCCCTCTCTATCACCACCATCATCCCTATAACAACCATCCCCCTTTCTATCACCATCATCATTCCCCTCTTTATCACCACCATCATCCTGCCTTTTCCTTACCATCATCACTCCTTTCCCAAGTATCATCATCCCTATCCGAAACATCATCATACTTATCACCACCATTTCCCCCCTCTTTATCACCATCATCATCCCTATCCCAACCATCATCCTCCAAAAGAAAACAAACCAAAGCAGTTTTTAAAACATTGGAGACCTATCACTCTATTAAATATTAGTACAACATAGCTTCTCACAGCTGCAAGACTGAAGTCGGTTTTAGATCATTTGATAAAAAAGGACCAAACCGGGTTTATCAATCAATCGAATTATGGACGATTTATACTTAAAAACATTCGTTTAGTAAATGACATAATGAACTATACTTAAAAATATACATGAATTGTTAATGATGTTTGACTTTGAAAAAGGATTTGGTATTTTATCTTTGGATTGTATATTCCGAACGCTTTCTTTTTTCAACTTTGGTCCAAAATTTACCAAATGGATATCATTGTTTATAATGGTAATAGTACTGTCGTGCAATGAAACGGTTTCATTCCGATTTTTTTATATTCGCCGTGGCTGTTTACAGGGGGACCCTGTAAGTCCATACTTCTTTATTTTGTGCGCTGCAGTTTTACCTATAACAATTAGGGATTTAAACAAATATTCGAATATTCGATTGAATGTCCAAATATTCGAATCTTAATTTTAATTAAACATATAAAAATACAAATGTTGTAAACAAACAATAAACCCCAAAACGTTGAATTGGTGGTGTTTTGTTTGAATCGCTTGGATATACTTTTCATTGCTCCGGGCCCTTTCCTCAATTAGCGAGGCTGGATCGATAAACACCATCTACACATTGAGTAAACGTGTCCTATTGCGCTACTGTCTCTACAGTGTTCTGTTGATTGGGTGTCAGCGTTTAACAATAGAATGGTGATAGCAGTCTGCAAGACCAGTGAAGTCACCATAGCATAGTCCCTCGGTTAATTAAGTTAGGTCTCAGCTGATTGCAATTGATCGATATACCTAATCCTAATCGAACCTTGTTATTGGTTACTTACACAGAATACCACATCTGGTTTGAAAATAGATCGGTCTCTGATCGTTTAGTGACTTTGCAGTAGTTGATTTGAAATTATTCTAAAATATAACTGAACTACAATTACGTATGTCGGTATAATCGACAACACTAATTTAGTTGATAATGATGATTTTTTTTTTGTACGAGCATGCTTAAAAAGTATAAAGTAAAGAAACAACAATCGTATTTCATTCGAGTATTCGAATATTCGTTTGAAAGGGCACTCGAATATTCGAATACCTATTTTGGTGTTCGTTGAAATCCCTAATAAAAGTCAGAAACAATAACAATATCAAAGGTATTTATATAAATGGCACAGAATACAAAATGACGTAATTTGCCGATGACACTACCTTGTTGTTAGATGGAGGCGAAAGCACAGTTAATAAAACTTAAGATATCTTACATCAAATTTCCCAATACTCAGGTAAATAAATTAATTTTGACAATACTCATGTTATTTTGGATTGGTGCCTTAAAATATAGTTTTCGCTCTAAACATAAAATGTAAGTTGGTTTGGGGAGACACTGCTTTAAATTACTTGGCATACAATTTCATATACAATTGTAAACTTGGAAAACAGTGTGTCTATCAACTTTAATGATAAAAAGCAAAGTATTGAAAACTGTATAAAAATTATGGAAAAAGAGCACTAACGCAAATGGGCAGAATTACTGTTGTGAAGTCACTTTCATTACCTATTTTAACAAACCTTTTTTGCCACACTACCAACCCCAAATACACAATTATTAAAGTATAATAAATGACATGTTTTATGAATTTGTTTGGCAAGGTCCAGCAAGGATAAAAGTTAAGGTTCTTATGAAAGATTATGATAAAGGAAAATATAAAATTATTTAAATCGTTGCATATGTAAAAAAGTTAAAAGTACTTTGGTTAAATAGACTACAGTAATTACTGGATATAATAGTAAATGCTTCAGTTGTGTGCTGAAAAATGTAATTGAATCAGAATAACTATTAAACATTGGGGAGTATTACGTGCAATCTGTCGCATCAGAGTAGTTTGATCCATTTTGTAAAGATGTTTTGAAATCCTTTGCAGATTTTATAGATCTTTTCCATATAGTCAGTATTGTTAAATTTGAAAAACTTTTCTTTAATCATAATTTTTTAATTGGACAACATCCGTTTTTTGTTCAACCATGGTATAACAGAAGAATAAGATATGTGCAAGACATCATGAATTGTAATGGAACATTTGTAAATAGAGCTGAATTTGAACAGCAACTTGGCTTCAGTGTTATTTTTTACAATTCGAAGGAATGATACAATCAATTAAAAATATTTAAACTCGCTAAAGCTTAAGAACATCACATCACAAAATAATGACTGCTCCTTTCTTATTATTCCTTGTTACATAAATCCAATATTATTTGGTGATAAAAAAAACCCTTGTATATACAAACTATTGATACAAAATAATGAATTACCTACATGCCAAGCAAAATTGAATAGCGTATTTAATATTGGCAATTCTGAGTGGGAAAGTTTGCTTTCATGTGTGTTGGACACCACAAAAATTCATATAACCAATGGCACCAAGTTAGACTTACTCATAATATTCTAGCTACAAATAACTTGCTCAATAAAATGAAGATCTGTGGTTCTGACAAATGTACTTTCTGTAAGACAGAAACAGAAACACATGTTCACTTATTTTGGAGTAGTAATATTACACGAATGTTGTTAAATGACATCACATCTGTTGTCAACAACATTGATAATGATTTTGTTTTGATTGTAAAACCTTTTTATCGAGATCAAATAGTAAATTGTCCACAAAATATAAGTGTTTGCTTTGAAATAAAGCGGTTTTTTCACCTCTGTAAACGTAAATGGTAAATCCAACAATTCACGACCTTAAAAATTGTTTCAAAATAGCCTTTGCAATTATCTAACACACACAACTTCCAGATAAATATATTAGTTCGTGGGAGTTGGTAGAGTCGTTTTGTAACTGCGATATACCTTCATAACCGTCTGTTTATGAATGATCATATATATTATGTAGTTTGAAAATCAGCACATGGACCATTCTGCGTAATCAGTAAATCTAAAGTTACATACATTTGCATTTGATGTAGTGTACGTGTATTTTAAAAGAAATAAAATGAAATCATCGTTTGAAACCGGAGACTTAAACGCAATGAAAATTATTCATCGTTTGAAACTACAAAATCAGCATCATTAACCAAAACATACATAAAATGTACACCAGATAATTTGTACATTAAGAATGTGAGTTTCACTTTGTGATTATATCAATAAAGTAATTTTGCCCTTTAGCAACGATGAATACATTTATTTTGTTTCGAGCATAAAGGTGGATTTAGAGGAGGGCGGAGCGGCGTACGACCCCTCTAAAATTGTCCAAAACTAGGTTTTTTAAAGCGAACAATAACTGAAACATGTGCATTTCGTTACAATTTTGTTTTCTTTATACAAACAAAATGAATAACATATAGACTTATCTTAAACACGCGAACAAACAACAGTAAAATCTCCGAATATCAAATTGAGCGTGTAATGCTAGGTCAATGAATACATTGATTATCTTTATCTTGTAGTGGAGAAGCACCTGTCCACCCAACGTTGAATGACTTCCTGCCGGAAATAACAACAGCTTCGAACCATGGGTCCGTTGCAAATGTATTGTTTTCTTGACACTACGTTCTTTCGATATCGACATTCTCTTTTGTAATCGGCGTGTACGTTGACAACGATGTACTTGGAATATTCCAAAATGTACTGATGTCCGCGAGATAATTATATACTCATGTGCTATTAATTATTATTCTGAATAAAATAAACTTTAATTACATGTACTTATTGCACTACAGTTTCAGTTTCTTATTCGGTGTTTAATAAGGAAAATGAACCAGTTCTTTATTCCGTATTCGTTGAATTAATATACGAGCTGATTAATTGAACTATTGTTCTGATTTACCGTAAGACTTGTATGTATTATTCGTTTTAAAATGACATCAAATATATCTAGTTTGAATAAGGAATAAGAAATAGTTCCTTATTCTTTATTTGAATAAGGAGCCAGGAATAAGGAACCAACGTACCCTCCATAATACTAGTATGCGATTGCAATCATTTTAATTTTTGGTGTGTTTTGGTACATATTGGCGTAGTCACCAACGGATATAAACCTCTCACAAAATATGACTTTGGTCGATATTCGTCGTAAAATGTTGTATTTTGAATATCGCAGTTGTATTTTGAATATGGTAATGTCGCAAAATCTATTTCATTTTCTTTTTTTTCATGCCTAAACTATGTGCATTTTTATATTAAATATTAGTATTGAAATAAGGGCAGGAACAACATCGTCTGCTTGCGACACTATGTTTTCAGATTACCTAAACTAATTCGTGCTTTCCATTATTAACCGACTCCAATATTACCAAAACACGCCAGATATTGACGGCTACCCGTCCAGTATTAAATTTATTGTACAGTGAAAACAATGGGATGACGTCACAGAAGTGTTCAAGTACTGATAAAAAAAAACTGCAACTACCTAGTATATGCTCATTGGGCCATTCACCTTCGTTTATGGTTCTAGCACATATAGATGTCTGACACGCACACACAACAATTTGACTTGCATTCTCAAGTTTATTTTAGTCATAGTGTCATCACCTAAACGGTCATCTCTGCAACACTGATACTATTTGGATAAATAAAACATGAATTGCATTAATGCGCAATTCATTAAATGGATGTATGCCTTGAAAGAATGTGAGTTAATCATTAACTGAAAGTAAACATGAGGCGTGTCGTGGGAAAACCGGGCCTAATGCATGTGCGTAAAGTGTCGTACCGGATCATCCTGTGCAGTCCACACAGGCTAATCCAGGACGGCACTTTCCGCTTTTATGGTATTTTCTGTTTCAAGGAAGTCTCTTTTAAACATAAATCCGCTGTAGGCGGAAAGTGCCGTCCTGGATTACAGGTTACGCATGCGCAAAACAATTCCTTCTTTGTTACATATAAAATATTCAAAGTTTGATCTCAATCTTCCCCATGACCAAGCTACTTCCCAATATATCACCATACATTGTTGGAAAGATAAGGTCATAACCTTTAGAAAAAAACAGCATGTCAAAAATTTCTTTACGTTGTAACTCAACATATTTAACTTAGAATAAACACACCGGTTTGACAGGCATGGGGGCTGCCATTTGTGCATGAATATATGGGCCAAAAGTTATGAAGCTGGGAACCACTAAGATAAAGAAGTGCCTAAAACTGTCTTTTTCTTATTTCTTACATATATAACTTTAAATTAATACCAAAACATTTCATTTAAACTGTATTTTAAAAATCATATGCATTATACACTGAATCCTATGTGTTTATTATCTAACCGTAACCCTGAGGATGTGACTTCCGTTTTGGTGTCATTTGACCTACATGTAGCCTGTGCGGACTGCACACTTTACGCACATGCATTAAGCCCGGTTTCCCACGACACGCCTCAGATTTTCGTTATATTTAACTGTTTCACATACTTATTACCGTAACATTATGCATTATGAAAACAAGTTGTCATTACAACATCAACATAATTACTCTAAAATGTGTGCAAAAATATGTATGATAGACTCAATGCATTCTTAAGAATATTATTAACAAAATAAACTACTTTAAAAATGCGAACATCTCAAAGATGTAAATAAAGATTATGACTGAAATTTTAAATTGTTAATAACTATGTGTGAAATTTCTTTTAAATAAAGTAAAAACGAGAACAAACGTTTTTTTAATATTGCACACGTGTATAATAGCATGCAATGGAATACTAATATGTATTAACGTAACATTTAAAGACGTTCGTTTCAACAAAAAGAAAATAATTGGGTTAATTTCTCCTTTTGCTTCATTTTTTCTTAATTGTATATATGTTACCATATACTAATTTCATCTCTAATGTCCATTTAAAATACATTTTTTAATAGTAAAAGTTCATAAATCATATTTAATAATCAAAAACACACTACGCAATGTATTTTCAAACAAATTTAGTTCAGAAATTATCCATTAAATATCTTAAAAAAGGCTACACAGGTACCCTATATGACATCCAATATTACCCAAACAAGTTCCATGAGCCATTTTTTTAAATTAATGTTTTGGTGTAAATATACATTTGTGCATGTCTGTGCGAAATTTAAGAAAATCTGTCGTTTGGAAAAAAAAATGCATTTTGATAAAAATGAAGTTTCAGAAAGCATTATTAGTTCCCATTTGACACACTTAATGTCCAGTCAAATTCATTATTCAAGCAGTAAATGTAGGTAAAACGTTTTTATTATCAACATACACATGTATATTGCGAAACAAAGCATGTACAAACATATGAGTTGAAAGAACAATAACCTTGTTTGAAAAATAACTATCTTACATATTTAAAACATTGATAAAAATCCAAACTGAAAACGGGGCTTCGACAGGTACCGTATTCAAAACCCAATATTTCAGGAAGAAGGCGTTGACCCCTAATTTTTAAGACTGTTTTAGTTTCAGTATACAATGATGCATGTATGTGGGATCTTTTAACAAAATCTGTAAGTTTATCATTGTTACAGTAATGACTAATTTGGCAGATATAGGTGTCAAGGTCACGTTATTTAAATCATATTGATCGCCTATTTTAAACGTTGCTGACTATTATACATGTACCTATATATATTGAATTTGTATATTTAAATAAATTTTGTTGAAAATAACTACATCATTTTTCTTTTGGAAACCACAAATACAAAACTGTTTATAAAGAAAAGGGTAATAATCCCATTATAATGACAAATTATATAGTGAGCGATCACCAAGCAACATATGGGTATGAAAAACAATATTTATGTATCTTCCATTCGTATATAGATTATACAAAGAGTTCATATGCTAATGAGCAGTAAATAAAGCATATAACATTTACATGTGGCTTAGATGTTTCATATTGTACCATTATGAAAACAGAATTCATATAATACCACATAGACAAAATTGATCTGATGATTTTCCTCAAGTCCAATTTAAGTTACGATTTCCCTTTTTGTGAAATGCAGACCAGAGCTCTTGCAGCATTTGTTTGGAACATCTATCCTCGTTCCTACTCTGCAAAGATACGTAAAACGGTATTGAAAATTCAGATTTAATATGTTAAAGTAATTACTATGACCAATCGCAGGACAACAGAGTAGTTAGTTAAGGTCATTTCATTCATTTCAGAATAAAATAAAGCTAAAATGTTTAAAGGGACTATGTCAACGAAAAAACCCCGAAACAAAACAAAACGGTTTCCTATTGCACTATAAATGATATTATATGATAGTAATGCGCTATACTAAAACGCGACTTAGGAAATGACAGTAGACAGCGCTTGAACCAACTGCGTTATTAAGCTTTGTATGGATACGTGTGTAAACTATGGTTATATACAATACTAATAGTTCTGACGTCAAAATGTAAACACGAAAAGGGCCAAACAAACAGAACATCTATTATAAATACATTTTTATCTCAGAATATGTACAATGTTTTCCCAGTATATCTACTCTTTTAACGGTTATTATATGCCAGAATTAATAGCTTGATTTTATTAAAAATAAAATTAAGAAATTGCCCCTTTGAGGCCCTTTTCGATGACATAGTCCCTTTAAATAATGCAAACCATCATATTGGGGTCCTTTACTGGAGCATTTAAGCATTTAATTTTATCCATGTGCCAATTAAATAGCAATTTATTGTTCAAATGTTTTTACCGAACGTAAACATGAATAATCAAGCGCAAACGTTTGAATACATCCAGTTTTCCTAACGAAGAAAATGTCCACCTAGATACACAGTTCATATTGTAGGAAAACCGATCCTAACGCTTCCACATAGATATCTGCCTTTTAGAACCCCGTTTTAAATGCATTTGAAAAACCCTTGAAATTGCGTGAATTTCTTTAATTTTGTAATTGCTTTGATGCTATGTGAAAGTTGACGTTTAGTAAAGATGTAGATTTCAAGTTATTAATTGAAAGTAGATATATATCTTAGTTAGCTAGAAATGTTATATTACTTTCGTTTGGGAGTTTTATTGTGTTACCAAAGTGGGTAATGTAATGAGTTAAATAAAACAAGCTTAATATCCTACCAAACTAGTTTATATACAGTTGTAAGTCCGTCTGATCCTGGGCTTTTATAATCTCGTTGTTCTGATATTTCTAGAATCGATATCAAAACTTATATTGAGAAAGTTCTTACTTCATTGTTACTGATTTTATTAGCTGTATCTTTTTCTTGTCGGGCTTTTTTGTTTATTGTATTTCTTTCGAACACTTTATCCATTTTGCTGTTGATGCTTGATTTTTTATTTTTGAATAATATTTACAGCTCATTTGTAACTGTCTGTAAAGTAATCATAATCGTTTTGTACGTTTATTCCGGTGTTGTTCTTTTTATCTACAGGTACCTGTGGTATAAGCAACATTTACAAGTTTCACACATTTTATTATAACAAAGCCTCTACACGAACCAGTCAGAGACTTAAGGAAGTTTATAAATAAAAGAAATTGACACATTTTTCTCTACTTAGCTTTGTAAATACGGACCCTGTATTACTGCAATAGGATTAAAAGTAAACTATTCATTATTTTGAAAACTATAATGCGTGCACTAATATAATGTAAGTGTATAAGTGTAATGCTAAAGTTGTGTTGCGAACTTGACGCAAATCTCTTCAACATATCCGCTCTTAATCTCACCGAGCACATCGTGCACAGACTGGTATAGGGCAAATTTCTTGATTCGTCTGTTGAAAGTCGTCAGTCGTCCGTTAACCCTCGTCTAAATGCCGTCAACAATCTGACCGTTATCGCGATTAAGACTTCATTTCTTATTCAATCTTCACCAAACTTGCACAGTTTGTGTATAACCATCAAGTCTCGAATATATTTGGCAAAAATCGGACCAGAAACTTTTTCAAGGAATAATGCAGACATTGTTTTTTCAATACAGTTCTCATATAATCTTCACCAAAACTTCCACAGTTTGTTTGACTAAATAGTCTCAGTTAAAGCTACAGATGGGCAAGGTTAGACCACAAACAGCGCAGTTATGGCCCCTTGATTGCCTTTGTTATTCATAGAGACTTCAGATTTCTTCTAAATTTCACCAAACTTCCACAGTTGGTTTATTATCTGAAGGTCAGAGAAGACGCCAACAATGGACCGGATTGGACCAAAAACGCTAGAGTTATTGCATTCTTCCTTGATACAGACATCGTTTTTCTTCCAATCTTGACCAAACCTCTCAAGTTTGTGCGTTCCTTCTCAGCAGTCTCAGCAGAAGCCAAATATTGTTTTTTTCTAAGAGTGATTGTCCATGTTTATTTAATTAGTAGATCTACGACCCGTTTATGCCGATGAAGACACTTGCGCCACTAAAACAATACCAATATACATTCGATAGTGAATTAATGTTTTTATACCTCCGCACAACAAAGCGAACCAAAGTGTTCCCAAACCAGCCTGTATCTCTGTTTGTCCGTCTGTCCGCCTGTGTGTATGTAAACACAGTTTTCTCGAATTATTCTTCCTACAACAAAATGAAATTTCACAGACAATATTTATAATGATAATAATAATAATAATAATAAATTCTACTACTAATAATAATAACATTGGGGCTTGCAGGAATATTCCGAAATTCATAGGAAGAATCAAAATTGCAGGAACAATTCGAAAATCATAGAAAGAAGTCAAACATGGTAGAAAGAATCCAATTTACGAGGCCAAAAGCGTTAACATTCACAAATTCTTCCTAAATGAGAATTAATTTTTCCTAAAGCACAATTATGTATTCCTAAAGAAGATATAATTCTTCCTTGGGAAGAAATAATTATTTCTTAGGAAGAAATAATTGTTCCCACGGAAGGATTTGTGACTTTAGAACCTCATGGTACGCCATAGCTAAATGCTATGTTAATGAAGTTAATATTTTGTTTGGATTTATTGCTGATGTTTATGAAAGCCGGTGATTGCACTGCCGATGAGTTCATAACTACTATTCTTCTATGCTAGTTTTTTTATAAAAAAAATAGTGCAATAGTGGTAATATCAAAATGTATTTCACCAATAAAGTTTAATATTCCACTGAAAAGCATAAAATAAAATTCTATTACCACGAATTGCATTTAAATACGATCTTGCTACTACTACTACAAAGACTACAACGACTACAACTACTACTACTACTACTACTACTACTACTACTACTACTACTACTACTACTACTACTACTACTACTACTGCTACTACTATTACTACTACAACTACTACTACTACTAATAGTACTACTACTACTACTACTACTACTACTACTACTACTACTACTACTACTACGACTATTACTACTACTACTACTTCTATAACAACCTGCTCTTCTAGGGATATCAGAAATGCACCTGATTTGTCTGTTAGAGTTCCCTCTTTTTCATTAGCCGCTACGATGCTATATACTGTATAGTGATTGGTTTCGACCCAAAACAGAGCTGCAACGAATCGATCAGTCGATTGCGAATGTCTTGCTTCGACTGACGATACTAAACCAGCCAATTTCGATTCGATTCTCATTTCATATATTTATAGATGATTTGTCATGAAACTATTTATTATAATTATGGTTTTGCGTAGATGATCATGTAAATTGATCATGACACCATGGTTGCTGGACTAGTTATCTTAAACCTTATCACTATTTTCCACGGTTCTTATTTATATAAATATATTTGTCACATGTGTTCACATTATCCGATACAATGACATTATTAATAATATATCATGACACCATGGTTGCTGAACTAGTTATTTTAAACCTTATCACCATTTCCACTGTTCTTATTCATATAAATATGTTTGGCACATATGTTCACGTTATCCGATAAAATGACATTATTTATAATAAATAAAAATCTTTCCTATATTGCAAGTCATGAGTTAATTATCAAAAAAAGCCTGTATAAAGAAATAAAATAATCGAATCGAAATATTCAACTAAAAGATCTTTGAAATCGCAATCGAATCGGATGGAGCCTTGGCTGAATCGTTGCAGCTCTAACCCCAAGCTCGCATTATTCAATATATTGCCGTACAGTCGACTGCACATCCAATAACTCCGAATGCGCGGCATCCGGTGAATCTACTGATGTCAATACGAGCATCAAATACATCTTGTATGCAGACAAAAGGTGTTGACAGTGATGGCTGTTCTTATTTCTGTTACAAATTGTAAAAAAAATTATGCAAACGTCCCACTGTTCTGCTGCGAATTGTATTATAAGAATATTATAAACTCGCCCGTTTTTCTGCTGGGATTCTTTTTGTAACAATTAAACATGTACACACCTTTCCCTTTTCTGATGCGATTTGTGTTGGAAAAATATTACAAACTCGACCGTTTTCCTGCTGGGAATTAATATTGTAAGAATTAAACAAGTATAAACTTCTCCCTTTTCTGCTGCGAAGTGTATTGTAAGAATCTCACAAACTCCCCTTTGTACTGTTGGGAATTATATTGTAAGAATTCAACAAATACTAACGTCCCTCTTTTCTACTGCGAATTGTATTATAAAAAGCTCACAAACTCTCCCTTTTTTCCTGCTGGTAATTGTATTTTAAAAATTTAACAAATACAAAAATCTCCAGTTTCTGCTGAGCATTGTATTCGAAGAAACTTGCAACACCCCCTTTTCTTCCGAAAAAATAACCCAAATCTCATTGTAATAATCTTACAATACTTACTATTTTGCGGGCAATTGTAAGAATCATACAAACATACACCTTCTTTGCTGAGACAAACGTCATCCATTCCTCGACAATTATATCATACAACTGTTTTCTAATTATAAATGTTTAACACTCTTACAAACGTCCCCTTTTCTGTCGGTATTGTGCAAATGACAGAGTTAATAGTTGCAACTGTAAATCACATTGATGTATTGACGTGATCATCCCATTTAGTTAAATTGTCTGTTTTTATCATCGTAGTCTTTCTTTTAATTTCTATTACTGTGATATTTGTCAGTGATATGTTTCGATAATTATGCATCATTCCCTTTAACTCCCGTTGTGTTCGCCTTAACATACAGGTTTACTTTTATAAGCGCTTAAATCGATTCAATACTTGTTTTATTGCATGCTGTAATGTCTTGTGTCATGTGAATATAAATTTGTATCCTATTACTACATGTAAATCGATAGAATAACAACCCATCGTATTAACATGAGCTATATACTATCGATATTTTAAGATTGTTGCCGTGTTTTAAACATAAAAAGTAATAAATAACTTGTTATAAAGGTTGTTTGATCACTAGAAACTCGATTACCTCATGGATTATTTTCTTCTCTTCGAAGTGCACGAAGATTGATACAATCGGGCTTCTGCAAATAATGATAGAAACGATGTCACCATTAAAAAGACGAATTCCTAAAACATCTTGTTTAATGCAGAATATTGCACTTATTCTTATACAAGTGACAGAAAAATATGATAAATTGAATATAATGTGAGTGTTGAATACAGATGAAGTTTATCATGTTCTTGATCTTTATCCAACACTCATATCATATTCCCTATTTGTTGAAATAAATCTGTCTATTAATTTATATATTTGTGATATAATATAGGAATAATGAAACTCCAGAGACATCATCAGGAGAGAAACACTTATTATCATCTTTATACGCCTCCAATATATGGTCCTATATTATGTAAAAAGAATATTTTAATTAATCTTTAAATCTTAAGCAAGACATTACTACTATATCAAATATAAATACTTAATCGGGAGATTTCGGACCACGTTATTCCACGACTATGATAAAGTGCAGCCCTACATGAATGGTACAAGATGCAACAATACATTACAACTGAATGTTTAAACGATAGTTGACACATATCCAGTTGCACCAGTGTTAGAGAATTCACGTGTAGTTATTACAACAGAGATGGTTCGTAACTCATTGCCATAATATTTAATTATTACGCATACAAATGTAAAACCTATAAACAGGACACAAACGTTTAATCACAACCTGATTAAATCTAGTGTCACCGGCTTGGAATATATCGATTGAACGAGTCAAATTCCCACCACTGGCACATAATTCATATGTTGTTATTCAATGTACTTAAAAGATTGTACTCCCATGTTTGCTCGCATGAAATTCATATCACAAATAGTTTAGTTCAATTAATATAGTGCGTTCTTTGTCTGGCTCGTGTGAAATGTATTAATATATTTTTAAAGACTTATTTCGATCTTATTTAATTCTTGTATCTTTCACATTTTTAACATTTTGAAATGTAGATCTGACAGTAAATCCCTATCTAGCTCTGACCCGGCCCAGTCCGTCTCCGAGAAGAGAATAGTCCTCTCCGAGCGTCTACTATCATATTTTAGTATAACATTGTATTCATGTTTCGGTATCTTTATTTTTAAACTTATTCGGGAACATGTCAGACATAAACGCGCTTCCAAAACACGCTGATCCCGTGTTTATAACTGGGGTTTCGTCTAATCACTTTCAAGAGTCCCTAGAGATGTTCAAGAACTTCAACTTGGTTGTGAAGAAAATGAAACCAAGCCTGAGGATGATCTTTTACGACTTGGGGTTGCAGGCTGGAGAACCAGAAAAAGTGAGCCAATCGTCAAACATTACATTAAAACATTTTAAACGATATATGTTTGTACAACAACAAAGTTTTAATCGTTCATTTTTAGCTTTGGGCACATTTTCGGTGGCTTCATGTGTTGTATATAATGTATTTAAGGTATAATAGTTATCTCAAAATATGTATGAACATGCCACAATGTCTACACACGTTTCCAGGAATATGAACGAAATTAACTACTTTGCACTTTATTTCGCAACAATTTAAAAGACGATCATTCTTAAAACGTACAGAACAGATCAGAACAGTTATTTTGTTCTTTTGTTTCATCTGTTTGTATACCATTTTTTAACATCGTTTACAATTGTTATTTTGCACAGTTCTTGATTGGTGTTATGGCCACACAAAAATGGATTCGTGTGTCCTAGCTTCCGTTGATGCAATGGAATTACAATTTGACCATTTCTTGGTTGATGCAACGTTTTATGTCAGGGATTCATTTTAAAATATATAATGTGCATTTACCTTTTTCTTTAATGAAAATTACACTATTTTTTTCCTAAGAGACTTAGACTTGTGTTCGTTGTTACCACGCAAAGAGTTAAACCTAGTCTTGCTTCTGCCAGATAAAACTGTAATAGTAGTTTATATTTGTAGTATAAAACCTAGGCTATAGTTATTCTAAATTTTGTTTTATATTCTTGCCGCATCTGGTTTTTGACCTGATAAAATCACTGACACGTTAATCAAAATGAATATAGCCAATTGTTTATTATTTCATATTTACGTTGGAACCGTTTATTTTTGTTGTTGATGTTACTCATCTTCTTACCTAATTGTAAATAAAATCCGTCTGTCAGTGTGAATACAGACTGTTTCCAATTGAAAGGTTTCGAGAGAATGTGAAACTACAGAGCAATCACTAAAAAGCAGTGTTCTCAGATGGGTTAAGGTGTATCGGATCCAGGTAATTCTCCCATTACAGACTCTAAAAACTGCCCGAAACAACGACACAAAAGGCGAAGCTCTAGGAAGAGAAAAGTTATCTTCCCTGACCAAGCAAAAGCTGAGAAAAAGAGTAAGCAAACGTCAGAGTCGGATACTGACAGTACTGATAGTTCAACCTGTGACTGGACTGATATCGTTATACCAACGAAGAACTATTACGCTGCACTGTTTGAACCGCTAATGTCTAATCTGCTCAACTACAGTCCCAACACTACGGTGATCATTGCTAACCCAGTCAATATAAGTTCACCTGATCGAGCATCAACAGGACAGGCTCAGTATCAAGTTAATGAGTCGGGTCATAATTACATAATGAGCTCACTTCCTCTGACCCCGGCAATTATGACAACCCAACCCACCCTCCAGTCAACCCCTGTTCAAGGGCATGGATATGCAACATCATTTCTAACGGACTTTGACATACACAGGATAGTTCAAACACTCCGTGTTTCATTGAGAGAAGAAATCCAGTCAATGGTTTCAGCAGCAGTTGCTGAAAAAGTAGCTTCACTTTAGAATGAACTTACACAGTTGAAGAATACGGTATCCGGCCTAAATACTAAGTTAGCAGGTCTTCAATTTGAATTAGACAATGCAAACCAATATAGTACACGTCACTGTGTACTCATTAGCAATGTGAATGAGCAACATGAAGAATCCACTGATGATATAATCTTACAGATTGACAAAGACACTGGCTTTACTATCAATATCCAAGACATAGACAGGTCTCACAGAAATGGAACCATTAACAGGAATGATGGTAAACCAAGAGACATAAGTTGTAAGTTTACTAACTGCAAAGCCAAATCCAACTTCATGAAATCCAGAAAACAACTTAGACTCAACAAAACATAAATCTTCATCATTGAACAATTAACACCAATGAGGAGAGAGATAGCCTTCCAATGCCGACAGCTGAGAAAGGACTCTCAGTCTCCTTTGACAGACACATGGTCATATAATGGGAACATTTTTCATCAAAGTCAAGTATCAGGATAAACTGTCCTCCTCCTGGACAGTCCTACTCTCCAAACCCAAATAGACAACAACCTTTTTTCATTTTCCACACAAGCACTGTGCACTCTTACTCTGAACAGAGATTCATCATGTGTTCATTCACATGCCTTACTTTATATATCTACTCATATTACAATCATGATATAATCAACATATACTATCTATGTTTTAATTGTATTTTTTATGTTAAGATCAAAAGCCATTTCCTATATTGTCATTGACCCCAATACATCTACTATAATATTTACTTTGTTAACTTGTATTTTCATGCGTTCGATCAAAAGCCATTAATTAATTATAGTGTCATTAATCCCCAATACATCTACTAAATGTTGTATGTTTCGTCTTAACAAGTAAATAATAAATAATACTATAATTCACATTCTACTTTGTATGCACATTTTCTATTGTTGCTGGTATGTCATTATTAATTTTATTTTTACCAATACAAACTACAGGTCAATACATTTAGATTAGTGATCATATGGAAATATTCATATCCATTATTCACAATGTTAATAAAATGTATAGGACACTAAGGGCATTAGTGACCTAGGAATTATCTATCAATATTGCTTTGGCCAAACATTGTTGTTATTAAATGTTGTTACAATTTGTGAATTACTGCTCTTATATATATTTCCATGAAAATACATTATATCAAGTTTATGTGAGTGATTGAATAATCTTTGACATGTAGTCAAATGGGTAGTTATTTTACCAACTATTCTTTGTATGTGTTTGATTAATTCCCAACCATATATGCAATTTGCTATGTAGATTACAAACTCTGGATAGTAACACCTGCATATTTTGCTTAAATACTTTCAAATTAAGACAAGATATAAAACTATAAGCTTTAAGCAAATAAATAAATAAATAAAATGATTGTAAACGGTAATATATGTCAATATTATTATTATTATCTTTATTTTCACTAATCATATGTCATGGTTAGAATTATCTATGGTAAAATTTTAGCAGGGGTGTGGAAATATAAAAATTATTCACTTGTCCATGGACAAGTTCATTGCATAAATTTGCTTGTCCGCAAACAATTGTCACTTGTCTAAATAAAAATATAGATTCTATTCCTGACGTTTATAATATAATTTATAATTATAAACAAATTGCAACTTAATAATTCTGTAAAAATATAGTATTATAATATATTAATTGACTTCAAACTTTTACATCATTTTCACACCCTGAAATTGTACTTGTCAATGGACAACGTGACTGGAAAAAATTACGTGTTCTATGGTTATGATAATGACGTTGATTACGATGATGATTATGATTATGATTACGATGATGATTATGATTATGATTATGATTACGATGATGATTATGATTATGATTATGATTACGATTACGATTATGATTATGATTATGATTATGATTATAATTATGATTATGATTATGATTATGACTATGACTATGACTATGACTATGATTATGATGATGATGATGATTATTATTATTATTATTATTACTATTATTATTATTATTATTATTATTATTATTATTTTTATTATTATTATTATTATTATTATCCTTGTATATATCCTATTATTGGAAGTACCCCCGTATATCGTTTATTATATTTTGTCTAACGTTAAAATTTTCGGAAGTTAATAATTTACTAAATATTTTGCTTCGTTATATTGTCCTTATTGTATACTTGGGTGAAATAAATCTCGTGTTCTGTTCTTCTGTTCTGGTTAAATTACCCATGTCCGACAAGTCACGCATGGGATTTCGGCACACCTGATATAAGTATTCAACAGTTATACAGTGTTTGTTCATATTACGTCAGGTTGTGTTTATTACAAAAATTACTCTTATATGTTACATTAATGACATTGTTACCATTAAACAATATTACTTTCACAAACACTGGTGCTATATAATGCTATCATAATTTGTCAATTACTGCTCTTCTAAAATAATTTCATGTCAGTACATTATACAAATTCTCATATATTATGTGATTGATTAATCAATAAGATGTAAACACGTGACCAACTACACCTCTAAATGGCTTCTGCATGTATTACTTAATAATAATTGTATATAAATAAATATTTTTTGCATAAAAAATACATAATTGTAGGTCATGATTGTAATACCTAATGAACTATAAACAAATACATAAATTAATTAATGAATTAATAAACAAATAAAACAATTTTTATAAGAAAACCGCCTCTACTTTTCCAATATGTGTTTCTACACAATTGTCGTTTTCTACACAATTGTCATTATGTAGATGTAACATGTCATTAATATATAACTTTACCTCTTTGTGTGTGTGTGTGATTAAGAAAAAAGTGAACACTTCAATTTAGTGAATATTTGTGCTTCATCATGTGTATAGAAGGCATGGTTTTGTGTCTGTTTTTGTTTTTTCTTTTCTTGGCGAACAAAATTATTCAATCAATGTGTTACTCTTAGTGCATTGATTAGAAGAGTTAATAAAATACATATACATATAAAAATATCCACATTATATGTAACATTTGTTTAAACATGTATATACTCAGGATTATTCACCTAACATTAATAACAATACATATTTCAAATAATCTTGGAAGTTGTTGCTGTCGTGTTTTCAAGATTGTTTCAATTATTAAAATTTAAATAACTACAATCATTGACTCCCTCTCCTTTCTCTTGTGTTAATATAATTATGGTATGGGGGAGTTATCCGCATTTATCCCGTATCTAATTTGAATAAAATACACAGTTATATAAATTTATATACATTTCATTGAACTATGTAAATAAATACAGAGATGCAGAAAGTAACTGTAATTTGACCATTGAAATAAAATGTTAAAATTTTAAAACACCTTTATCTGCAAAGATGTTTTTTTTCTAGCAACTACAATTATATAAAAAAATGTTTGGCTAACATTACAAGTGGATATGGTGATGTTATTTATAACAAATACCATAGTTCATTGCATAGTAAATTTAACACCATACATTTATATCTAACATTGCACGCGGATATGGTTATAAATATTATCTGTTACCAATACTTTATTCATTGCTTAGTAGAAACCATACATTAATATCTGTACATTTTACCTACTATGATATCCAAATAATATTGTCAAACCACTATCCTTGTTACATCCAGTTCCTAGTGCTACTGTCATATGTTTGTTTATTGTACTTCTTAGTACACACTATGTTTACTGATTGCTTGTGTATTCATATGCACGTATATCCTTCGTAGCTACTCCAGGTTGTTTGTGATGTATACAATTTATACACTTGCAATTGCCACAAAACATCAACTTTCACACTAATTGTATTCGCGTTGATACGTTGTTGTTGTTTTTTAATTGATTTTCTTTATTTACTTAAAGTTCTCAAATTGCGAAAATGTTTAACAATTATTTCACTTGTGGTATGTTTAAGCAAACCAATTATTGAGACCATCACTGTTTTTCAATGCTGCCTTGTTCCAAGCATCTTTGCATAACAGCTCCTAACGGCAATATCATAACAAATAAAACAATGATTGTTATATATGCCAACATACTTACTATTATCAAAGTGTTGTATACAATACATGTCAAGCTATGTACTTTTATAATAATATGAAATATTCATAACATATCCAGCCAAAATTCTCCATAAATGACATTGGTATTGGTAATATAAAATAAACATACATTTGTGCATCACTGCTTTTACAACATTTCAATGTATATACATTACATCATTTTTCATGTATTTGTTTGCTAAATTATTATTTAGATATGCAAATTATTATATGCACTTCTAGTTGCAACATTACAACTCCCAGCTACATGATCCTCCGGGTCGCTGGGAGTTGCAATTATTTTAAAGATCGTTTTCATACCAACGCGACGCTTAGCAAACAGGCGGAAACTTGGAACAGTAAAATTATCAAAATAAAATGTTTCTGGAGCAAATGGACACCAAAATATCATAAAGCTATGATAATAGGATGCTTGTAGAATAATTTAATTAGTCCAAGTTTCAAACACATCTAAATCCCGAAAATTGTTGATCCTTTGCACTGAAAACCGCTGAGGAGTGCCGATCGAAAACGTCATTTATTAAACCCGAAGAAAACCTGCAACAAACACAGTGATCGGCCTTTTCGTCGTTTGAGCGGCGTGTTGTACCAAAACAATATTATATCATGCACTTATGAACCGATCCATTTCTTAGGTAGTTATATGTGTGTTAATGAATTTTATTTGTAAACATATTGTTAAGAATAGTCCAACGGTCTCCTAGTTTTATTTAATATATAAAATATTAACATAAATATATAATTCTATAAACGTACCCTCACCGTATGACTGAATGTTGGTGGAACAAACCTAATAGGCATATATATTATATGTTTATTGTTATGTCCCCAAACAGTGGGAGGCATTATATATTGCACTTGTCCGTCCGTCCGTACGTACTCATGAAGTTCCCGAAATTGTGTGGACTCAACTTCTCTTTAACTTGTGTGTGGAATTCGCTCGAACATTTACAGCTGGAGAACCGTTATGTGTAGTTGACCGTAAAAGGAGGAATTTTGGCTGTGACAAATTTAAGACGAATGTTGACCCCTTATCATTATTTCCACTATATAATATATATGACAATAAATTAGTCTAGGCAAACAAATAGTGCTGGCGACATGCCCTTTGTCTGTGTCCAAACATGTGTCGTACGTGGGGGCATCCGTGTCTGTGACACGTCTAGTTTCTAGAGCTATTCTGTTATTAATTAAAATAGTATTGGAAAAGTTAATAGGAAACGAGCTTGTAGCTTGACATTTATAGTTGAACCAACTGAAGGTGCGTAGTATAAATGTTTGACGACGACTTTTGAGATGATTTAAAGGAGAAAGAGCACTGTGGGGAATCACGTGGTTTTGTTTTGATATGCGACACGGATACTGGCGGCGTCTAAGTCTCGGTAAGCTCAACATTTTTACTTCTAGTAATTGATTTATAATTTAATCTGGTCGATATGTAGCCTATAATATGCGGGGTCTAATTCCGCGTGTACTGATACCTTATTTTCCACACAGAATTGTGCATATCTCTTGCTTTCCCTTTGAATTTGTTTCGATGCGAATGATTTTATGTGATAGTTTTCACGGATCTAATCGTTTCTTTCATTACATCTATTAATTTCGACATCCCATACACACTTTACATATATACTATAAGACAAACATTATACATATTATATATATAAAGTTTGGACGTTTAATAAGTTGTATTTTCGCAAAATATCTACAAGAACAAGAAGTGATAAGATTCACGGATTGAAACAAATATGGTATGTTGCACGTACAAACTTTTGAACATTTTCTTGGATGATACATGTTTGTATTAATTGTACTTTTTTAACACTATTTTCAGAGTTGTGATTGTTCTGGGTGTGCGGCAAATGTTTTCAACGCCCGCCTGGTCTTTACGACCACAAAAGGAAGCACAAGGGTAGCGCCATACAAATGTTGTGGTCAATTGTTCTTCTGCAAGGCAAATTTGACATGGCACAGGTGATTATCAATACTTAAAATAAAAGCAATGATATGCAGAAAACAATTTCTGTATTTTTCTTTTCTTTAATAACATAAATACTATTTAAACATAAATAAAACATGGATGTACATTCGTATGTATTTATGAATTTCAAATTGCGTTAAAGTATTTACCGAACATTACATACAACGTTATTTCAGGCCCATTTTACTCGTTTAACGACCTTTTCAAAATTTAGGCGGAAGCCAAGCTACCGAAAAAGTTATGTTCAAGCAATAGTTAAATTGGAAAATCGTAAAGTAACTAAATACATTTAAAGAAATGGACAACGTTATGTTGTTTAATTATTTAACTCCATTTATTTTGTATGAAACAAGTCATTCCCAAACTCAGTTATTGTATTGCATTTGTTCTTTTGGTACGGGTGATTCATCTACCGCACCAGTCGATCATATTTATACGACATATCTTTTTTTTACATCCGTGATTCATATCATTTCTTGTTCTTGTAGATTTTTTGTGAAATTCTACTTTTAAAACGTCCAAACTTTTCATATATAATTTCTATAATGTTTGTCTTATAATGTATATGTAGAATGTGTAGAATATATAATATAGTTCAAATATGTGTTTAAAAACAACATTAAGGTACGTCATGCTTTGTTATTCGACAACTCAAATTTTCAAATGATTCTTGTTTGTTTGTTGTTGTTTTTTTTTAATTAGTTAAGTTAAATAGCGCATATGTCATATCGCCATATCTGGATTAAATTTTTCGCAATATGTTTCCTCACTACATATCTAGAATTAGTAATGAAAAACAAAAATCTTCGTCATAAAACAGTAAAAAGAAAATTATGTTGATACGTATTTATGAGAAACGTGTTTTGCGCAACCTAATTGTCAATACGTACATTACTCAAATACTTGTGGTTAAGAAGTTTGTGTTTTTTTTTTCCTTACTAGAACACCATACAATCAATGCAAGTCTGCTATCACATAAACACCGCTTCTTGCGCAGCTATCAGCAGAATATTTGTGCTTTATGAAAATGAAGATATTAAAATAAGACACTGTTTTACATTGCTTTTGCACGGTAAATGTGTGATATGCAGCTGATCAAAGAGATGGTAACGGTTATTTTTTTGTTTAAAATTATTCAATATACCTTGTTTAAAGAATATTTCAATTACTCAAGTGTCTTCCTTTGCCTGTATACATTACTTTTAAACACTTATTTGAATACTACTCGCCTACTGAAATAACTGTCTCCTCTACTGGTTAGTGAAAGCTGCGTGTTTAAAACATAGTGTAGTGTAGCCTTTACTTTTATTTCGATTAAATCATCATTCTATACACAGAGGATGATGTCACACGCCAAGCCTCTGTACTTAACCGCATTATTTCGCCCCAAACGGCGAAATGTGCTTATGCATGAAATAATCCCGCGTATGAAAGTTGTTTCATGAAATCACTTAATTAATACCATTACTCAGTCTAATACTCAGTAAATACTGATAGCAGAATATATTTCTTTTAAATAAAATAACAGTAGTTCGTGTTTAACGCTGTTTAGCGTGTTTATTATTAAAAGCTACTTTCACTTTCGTTTTGTGTGAAAATTCAAGGTCAGATGCCAGTAAATCCAATTCCCATAGGGTCCAATTATAAAACGCCAAACTTTCAGTTTTCAGATTGTGCAAGCTTAGTGTCTGTTAAAAGATTAATCTCTCCTCTTCCGAAAATTGCAATAAAAAGATATGGCATGTTACTTCTAAGCAAATGCGTCTCACCTGAATTCAGACACCGGTAGAAACTAGGGTTTCGGCAGTCATATTTCGACAAAAGCCCCATGCCACAGTAAACACACCCCAAAAGCTCAACTTTCAAGTTAGCCTTCAAAGAAATGCACAAAAATATTCAAAACACACAGAGGATATTAGAAATAACCACAAAAGGTATGTCTGGCATTGCTAAATGCTTTTCATAGCAGAAGAAAAAAGGAACTCTAGTAAAACGCAATATTTCGAATGTGAAACTGAGGGACTGAGGGAAGCACATTGATTTACTGGTATCTAACCTCAATGCGATGTTCAATCAACCATTGCGAGCTATGTTGGAAAAGTAGCACATACCTGTAATGGTTAGTACACAGGTCGTTCAGACCGGTGTAGACACAACTTTAAATCATCATTTCAAAACATCCGCACTTAACGTGTCACCACCTTTATAGTTTTCATGTAAGTAAAGTTGTTGATGGCATGTAAATAATCATATTTTTACCATGTATGTACAAAGACATGTTTATTAATAACTTCAATGTAAAACTACAACATACCCAGTGACAAGAAATATTTTTCCATTTATCAATATATACCCAAAATCTTTTTTTCTTATACTTCCTGATTGTGTCATGGGTAAACTTCAGATATAAGTTGATAAACACTACATTAAAGATCATTCATTCATTAATAAAATGTTGATATCATATATAGCAAATCATATTGTTTAAAAACATAATTGTTCCAATCATGAATCTGGGTCATAATTTAACAGAATTATTTATTTAGTACTGTGTTTCGTCCTACTTAGAATTCTTAAATCTTGCCTGAAATTATACTGTCTGTAATTCTGCATTTTATTCCAATGAAGTTGCAACACTCTTCTTTTGTGAGCTATACCAAGCCCACACCAGCTATACCAAGCCCACACCAGCTATACCAACCGCACACCAGCTATACCAAGCTCACACCAGCTATACCAAGCCCACACCAAATGGAATTTATTCTACAGACATACAATATATCCACATGTTTCAACCATCCAGATGTCATGATATCTTGTAAATGTATACTCAAAGTATTCAATCCCAAATTTATCCTTACAAATAAAACAGTATTTAATACTTTCAAATATTCCAAACTAGGGCCTAATGTGTACATGGTTACTCTATGATCTGGGTGAACTACTTTTGGTACAAATATAAACATTGCGGAAATTGTGCTTGATCCACCCAGTCTAAACGCCAACTAAATTAAAGGGGCACTGTTCTCCTATTGCACATTAGCTGTCGACCATGTTACAGTTTGAACCTCCAATGAAGCCCGTTACTCGTTTAATAAAAGTAAATTACATATTATATTATACATGTATTTATTTCAGGTTAATAAACTAAACTAATGAAGCATTTTAAAATCGCTAACAGCATTCACACTATCGGCTGTAATGCTCGTAATATCAGTTAGCCTACACAACGACACGGTCACTTTAACTCCCTCTTCCGATAACACATCGGGTAGGCTTAATTCATATAAATCAGCTTTTTAAAAAGCTTGTCATCTGTTGCTTTTACAATAACATATGCACTCGCGAACAAAATCTGCAATATTTTATTATAGTATTAAGATCATTGAAGTATACTAGAGTTCTTAAACTTCGAATGCTTCTACTTACCCAAGATCTAATCTTATTTCAATTGAGGTTTTAATTCTCCTTTTACATATCAAATATGATATTTCGTGTTTTTATTATCCATTTTCCGTTCTTTTTAACCCTTTTCTCATTCCACTTCGTATTGCGGGCCAGCCATACGGTAGTTTCTCCTCATCCCCTTTTCTTTTCCATCCAGGCATTACCTAATGTACTCGGACATAGGTTTGTACATTATGAGAATAGGTCTGTTTTATTCTCTAACTATGAAAACTAAAGGTCTAAAACCACTGAATATGTTTGAATTGGTATGTTGCCTGACTATTCTTCTTAGAGGAGGAGGTGTCCACAAAAATCCTGGTCCAGATACCTCAATTTGTATTTCATCTACATCTTCAACAACAAAATGCATTCGAAAACAATCTGGAAATTGTCCACTATAACGTCCAGGGGTTCCTCAATAAGAAAGATGTCTTATATGCTGATCTTGATGGCTTCGATATCTTGGCTTTTACTGAAACCTGGCTCAGTACAACAGTTGATAACACTGATCTACTTTTCAAATCATATCATAAGCCGTTCAGAAGGGATAGACCAATTGATCCCCATGGGGGTAGTTTCATATATGTTAGATCTGATATTTTTTGTTAGACATTCAAATTGAAGATGTCGAATGTATTTGGGTCGAACTACGTATCAAGGGTAGGCGACTTCTATTCGATTCTTTCTACAGACCACCTAACTCTACAACCTACAGTATGGAATGCAAAAGTGATTCTATTTCGCTCGTTGTCGACACTGGCATCGAAAATATTATTATCACAAGTGATTTCAACCATGACTTATATAAACCTCAGTGTTAGAGCAAACTAGATTCCCTTATGTTACAGTTTGGCCTTTCTCAATTGATCAATGAACCTACTCATTTCACGGAAACCTCTGAAACTATTCTTGACCTATTTATGGTCACATCATCTTTGAGAGTGTTGAACATTGGAGTGGGAGAACCCTTTTTGAGCAACAAGTTCGCTTTCATTGTCCGGTTTATTGTGTTCTTAACTTGAACAGATGTTCTGGGTCACATTTTAAGCGTAAAGTATGCAGATATAAAGATGGCGACTACAACCAATTAATTGACTTCGTAAAAACTATGATTGGAATAATTGCTTTGAAGATAATTTTGATACATATACTTAAACGAGCATACAAGAAATATAAGGCTACAAATTTAGACAGATACTCGCTATGTTATCGACAGCAGCGTAACAAAGTTACTTCTCTTGTCAAATCAGCGAAGAAAGTCCACTTTGGTAGCTTGCTAAGACAATCTGTGAACATAATCATTCTCAGTCCGACTTCTGGAAACACTTAAAGAAATTCACAACACAATACTCTTTAGCTAACGAGCTGCCTCCTTCAAACCATAATGGCATCATTAATGAGTCACCTATTGATAAAGCAAATATACTAAATTCTTTTTCCAATCTCAATCTTTAACTGTACCCGATACACATATGCATATTTTAAATTCCCAAATGCCAGACTGTCCTATATTAGAAGATTTATCATTTCCAGCCAAGATGTCATGGATTCCAAAACTGGATTTTAAAACTGGAAAGGCTTCTGGACCGGACCAAAAAAATACTCGAGTTCTTAAAGAAATTGCAGCTGATATAGCTGGTCCACTCAAAAACCTTTTCAATTCCTCACTTCGCACTGGGAAGTTACCTCTGAGCTGGAAATCAGCAAATGTTTGTGCAATTCATTATAAGTCCGATCCTCAGAATGTGGGTAACTATCGACCAATTTGTCTTTAAAGTGTTGTAAGCAAAGTTCTAGAAAGAATCTTACATAAATATATCTTTAATCATTATAGGCCTACAGATTTCATAACATCTTTTCAATCTGGTTTCATACAAAAGGATTCCACTGTCAATCAATTGGTCTCTGTATATCACTCTTTTTTCCAAGGTATTGATTATGGCTAAGATGTAAGAGCAGTCTTTCGTGACATATCGAAAGCCTTTTATAGAGTATGGCACGATGGATTAATTTATAAGCTTCGACTTAGGGGAATTTCGGGCAATCTATTATCTATTATCTATTTATCTGAGTATTCAAGTGACAGAAGGCAGTGTGTTGTACTCTCCGGCTGCAAATCTTACGCCTTTTTGCAGATGATACTGCGCTATATATAATTGTCGACAATCCGGTTGATGCTGCTACTAATTCCGATCTGGCAAAAATCCATTCCTGGGCTGATAAGTGGTTGGTTACGTTCAATCCCTCGAAAACAGAGTCTTTAATAATTTCTAGAAAGTGCAACCGTCTAATTCATCCACCTCTCTTCCTTAATGATTGCGAAATCAATGAAGTAACGTCCTATTAACATATTAGTCTGATCTTTTCAAATTTATGTTCCTGGCATGACCATATTGAAGTAATTAAGAAAAAAGGCGTGGCAAAGAATAAACTTAATGAGATCTTTCAAGTTCACACTCGATCGAAAGTCTCTTCTTACTATATACACGGCATTTATTAGACCTATTATTGAGTATTCTGACGTTGTCTGCGACAATATTACTAGTCAAGAAGAAACCGAACTTGAAAAGATACAACAGGAAGCAGCAAGAATAATAACTGGCGGAACAAGTTTGGCATCACTGCTGAATCTATACGATGAAACGCACCTCGAACCCTTGAAAAATATATGAAAAAATAACACACAAATTGACTCTTTTCTACAAGATGTTTCATTCTCTTGCACCTTCATATTTGTGTACGTTGATCCCTTCTAGTGTGGGGGATAGAACTGCCTATGAAGTCCGCAATTGTGGTAATATTCGTAACATCTCATGCTAATCTCAACTCTTCTCTCGGTCCTTCTTACTGTCAACCATAAAAGCAAACCTAAACAAAGAGAAAAGGAAAGTTCCTCTGCATTACTATGATGGTGATCGAATGTCTAATATTCATCATGCATGATTAATGATGCATTGTAGCAGCTTGAATGAGCATTTGTATACAAAGAATATACTGGAAAGTTCATTTTGTCGCTGTGGCGAGACCGAAGATACCTATCACTATTTCTTCAATTGCCCTGTTTATCTTGATAAAAGAATTATTCTATTTAACAATCTGTCTGCTTTCCAATCCATCACCTTGCAACTCCTTCTCTTCGGTATTAAAGACGAATCATACGAAAAACAAATACATTTAATCAAGTTCAGTCGTTGATTCGAGACAGCCACGGATTTTAATCCAACTTCTATAGGAACAGACCAAAAGTCTCAACGGTTTCCCTGCCCCGCAAACGTCTGTTGTCTTCTCCCAATTACTTATGTGTTAACACCCAACTCCCTCCATCTCTCGCCAAGTTTAAGTCGATATCCATTCAGTCTGTGCTCGATAATATTAATGCGTTACGCAACTATGTCATTTACATTATTCTTTGCATTACAATCTGTTTCATTATTTGCAATTCTGTACTTAAAAGTTATTATGGTAAGTCAGTTAAGATACTGTCCTTATCCATTTGACAATCACGTTGTAGTTTCACAGACACTATAGTTTACACCGTATCAGCAGCTCATTTACAACGACAGAAGAGATACATAGCATACGCCCAGGCTACCTTCTCATTTATCCTATGATTCACTCTTAAGCATCTTTTCAACATATTATTATTTTTGATATTTGGTCAAATGTGTTATGTATGTTGTTGTGTGATGCTTGCATGTATATTTGATTGATTAAATAAATATAGTTTAACTAAAGTTCAATTCAAAAGAATGAACAGTTTGATACATATTATGTTCTAACTTGTTAATAAATATGATCGTATTACAGTTATGGGAAGCGGTTGAAATCATGTATATTTTTATTTTTACATTGTATTTTGACATTTGGTGTCATAGTTATCAAACATATTCCAAGTAATATCCATACAGATATGTTGTCCAATGGAATTACACTTTTTATTATCGGTCACATTAGTCTCTAGAACAGTTGCCCGTCGAAATACCAGACTACATTTGTTTCGTATTTACTGGCATCTAAATGTAACTAAAATGTACTTCCGAAATCAGCATACTGAAGGAATATCACCTTTCATAAGCGCAACGTATAAACGTACTCTATTGCTGAACAGATATTATGATTTTTTTTTTTTACAAATATCCAAAATAAACGCTGAACGATTGGCAGAAGACTAGGATTTATGGATTATATCTTGAAAAGGGTAAGTTTCTTGACTTTATTATTTACCACATTGGTTTAGATAACTTACTTATCGCCAATCCTTAAACCGACGAACATACCGTAAAATATCTATATTTTCTGACACTTAAAAATAATTAAAATTGTTCGTGTCCGAAAATGTCGAAACACAAAAATATTCCCAAAATTACAGTTGTCCGAAAATTTATAGACACTATGACAATATTGCAATTACGTTCGGATATGTCTGGTGTATAACGTTTTTTGCCGAATATACACGGATAGTATCGATGAATGATTGCGTACTTGTTAAATACTACGCCGTATAGTATTATTAATTTTGAAAATTTTACAATTTTTGTTTAGTTCAACGGTTTGTTAATTTAATCGTAGGAATAAGGTAGTATTTTGATGGTATTACTTTTTTCCGATTTACGTTATTGCAATGTAAATGCTATTACGGATAATTGTGAATAAGGATGTGTTTATACTATACCAATAAGTGTTCTACTATCTGTATGTTTGATCTGTAAATTAAAATGTATGTACATAAATATAAACAAAGTGAAACTCCAGTTTCATTAGCAGGAGAGAATAGCGCAATGTTATTTATTGAAGACAAGTGGCCAATGGCCAACACAATACATCACTAAACAACAAACGCGTAACAACAACAACACTCACATATGAATAACTGTGGGTTCACCGTCTTGGAACGCCAATTCAGAGCTTTGAGTGTTTGAACTGGTTTATGAGCGCCCGAAATTAACACCTTACACAAATGAAAAATTTGAGATAAATGCAATTTCACAGCTTTGCTATCGCGTATCTGAAACGACATAAAAAAAACAACTGTGAATAAATTAAGCAGAATTTATTGGTAAATAATTAAGACTGGTTAAGACCGGTTCTTTAATCGTATAACTTCAACAGCATATTTTACATAAAATGGCTCTTAACCCAATACCGCTAATGTAACGGTCCACCGCCTCCACTCAGTCATCTGCCAGGTTTTATGTGCGATGTGTCACCGGAGTAACGCAAACAAATTAGAATTCTGCTAAAATACCACTGTCATATCCAATGTCCGAAAATTAAGATTCATTAATTATGGTTTAAAATCAGGATGTCCGAAAATATATAGTGACAAAAATAATAATTTTGGCTAAAAAAGAGGGTGTCCGAAAATTGCAACATTTTGATGTGAGGTATGAACTATTGTGTTTATTTAGCGTAAATAGAGCCCAAGCGTCTAAATTCATATCTTGTGTAATCACTGCATTACAAAGTGCACTAATTAGTATATTTTGTATTGTGATTTGCTATAACTTTGGTCTGAACGCCATATATCTACAAACCAATGATACCTACCCAGTAGGAGAAAGTCCCACATAAACAACAACGGGTACATCTTTCGTATTTTAAATTCATTACGACGATATATACAGTGTAAATATACTTCAATTTTACGCCCTCGTATGGTATGAAGCCACTGAGGGTGTATATCCCATACACCCTCAGTTACTAACAGTGTGACGAATATATCTCACTGAATACCTTTCACTGGTTTCTTTTAATTTATATCACTTTAAAAATAACGAAAGAAAAACTTACAAAATAACACGAAACACTTTTACAATGAAGTCACGAAAATAAACAAAATGACGTCATTAGACAGCATCATTAGACTTCTATGGGGTATTGAAATATAACCTTTGTGTATGGAAAATACCCCATGGTCATGTGACCTCTCTTAGCCAATATGATCCCGTCATTTATGTAGGAGATGAAATATGTGTCTATACTTTAAGAGTGAAAGAAAATAATCCTGGTGAAACTCATATAACATACAACAGACATGTTTTATAATCAATCAATATTTGTGAATCAAGAACAGAATGGACATATTTCTCGATTAAAATTGTTTGATATCGTAGTGGATCAGATACAATTTTTTTTTTATATCATTTAGATTACTTGACGTATAGTAAACCAGTTTAAAGGCAATGTTTTGAAATTGTTCAGATTCTAACTATCATCACAACTTGAATAGCCCTTGCTTTCGCCAGATTCAAATTGGGTCAATTCACAAACAAGCGTTGATGATCTGATATGAAAAAAATTAATATTTTGGTGTTATCATTATGGTGCTCACTTTGTTGTTATAAGGAGGGAAAACATTTTGAAAGCAGAATTGACCTTTGCCTTATTCCAGTTAGCTCATCTGGGCTAGTCAACGATTGAATGTTGTACATCTTTGAAAAACAATAGATTTTTGCTACTTTCTAAAAACACAATTAGTGAAAAGACCAATAAGAAGCGTTATAGTATAAATCGTAATATTAACTTTTATACACGATGTCAAAGATCTGATCCGACTGCCCGCGGATCCTTATGAGCAACACCCTGTACATTTTCTGTTCCTAGATCTTTCTCTATAAATGTCAGGGGCGTATTTATGGCAAAATCGAATGCACGCCCCTGCTTGTACATGAACTATATCGGAAAATAATGTTAAGGGAACTATTCACATATTGACAAATAGAGAAATTCCAAAGGAAAAACAACATAATATATAAAGGGGCGAAAATGACACTGCTGACAAAAATATATTCGATATATTATATCGCTCTATGAATAAACATCAGATGAAATAGCGAAAAGTGTAAAAGGTGTTTTTAGACTGGTGGCGGAAGCCAACGGTCTTTTGAGAGGTTAATTTCCAGAACGGGTATCACAGGGAAATACTATTTTTTGCAGGCTACGTGTCAGTTATCCGAAACCTGAACGGTTCCTTTTTCTAAACAGTCGCAACTTCCTACCTGTTTTATTATCTTTAAATTATTTAAGGGAATGTATGTCATATGTGCTATATTGTGTATATCATGTTACTTCAAACTAATGACACCCCTACTTTCGCTATTTGCATGTTGTGTGTAACCGAAATATTCACCTTAGAGCCCTAGAATAAGACCACTAAATAATGATCTACATCTGTTATTTTTTACACTAACTGCTACGCGTCATCAATTATTCTGCATGGCCCGTTGCAGATTGACTTGTCGACTTGCATGTATATAATTCCGTCTGCATTGTATAATTATCTTTAAAAAACATATTTGTTTCTTAAAACATATTTGTATTATGATGTATACTATTGAATAGGACGCAACATTATCAAGTTTAAAAGTGGGAAATTGAACTTACATTCAAACAAATGTTTCCATTTTCGCAAAAATGTACTCATAAACCACATGTTTTTAGTTTCTTTTGTCGCCAACAGTCTTTCTACGTTGTCAGCGTTTTGATTAAGCAATAATAATGCACTTTGCCAGGAACAACTTAAAATTAAAGCACTTTAAGGATCTATATGAAACCTTATCTTCAATAAATATATTTTAAAAGATATTCGGCGTCTTTGATCATTTTTATCAGTCGTATAATAGACTCGATCAGTAGGTCACACGATACTACCATAAAAAATCATGCTTTATTCCTCCCAACATATCATCATATAAATTAACGTTACCTGTTTGTTGGTTTTGCAAAAGAAAATTAAAACTAGCTCTCTCCTGTTTCCTCAAGGTATACAAAAGGTGCTGCATGATCAGTAAAGTTATTTGAATCAAATTTCGATTTGAAAGAACCTTAAACATTTTCATTTGGAGCGAAAACATACAAAATCAGCATCATAAACCAAAATATACATAAATATTACACCAAATATTTTGTACATGAAGAATATGAGTTTCACTTTTTGATTATATCAGTAAAGTAATTTTAAATGTAATGTACATGAGCAATACATTTGCCGTTTTGCAACGATGAATCCATTTAATTCGTTTTGAGCAAAATAGGCGGATTTAGAGGAGGGCGAAAGCGGCGTACGACCCCTCTAAAATTATCAAAACTAGGTTTTTAAACCGAACAATAACTGAAACATCTGCATTTTGTTACAATTAAAATGTTTTTGTTTTTTTTCAATCAGATTATTTCAAATATTATTTCAGTTTTGTGGTATTTTGGTTAAATTGTTCCGTTTGGCGATATTTCGTCATTCCGATACATGTATCTTATCATTTAAGAGACAACAGCAGTTAATTAGTTGTCAGTTATTTAATATTTCCGGCCCTCTCACTCAAAATCCTGGTACCGCGCCTGATATTATATTTGAAATAAGGTAATATAACATGATTGGTTTGTTCTGTACCAGATTAAAACCATTTAAGACGAGGGGAATTTTCAATCATCAAGCCACATACTAAAGTTTTCACCACGGAAGCTCTGTGAATGAGGCGTGTCGTGGGAAACCAGGGTTGAAGGCATGTTCGTAAAGTGTCGTCTAGGATCAGCCTGTATAGTCTTTTCTAAACATAAATCCACTGTAGGCGGAAAGTGCCGTCCTGGATTAGTGTGTGCGGACTGCACAGGCTGAACCGGGACGACATTTAACGCACATGCATTATGCCCGGTTTTCCCGCGACACGCATCGAATATGGATTCAGCGTGGGTTTTTTATATGAAAAATATATGTTGGTAAAATAAAGACGAACAAGAAAGAACAGATCATTCAAACGCTATGCTAATTTAGGATTGTATTGTTAAGTTACTAGATACGCGGTTGTAGTTGTTTATATTGATGAATAGGTCGGGTAATATGTAGTGCGTTGATAAAACGCATATACAAGATCATTAAGTAGACATTAAACCTATACAGGTCGCTGCTTCTGAAATACGATCACAAGATTGCCGTACCTGTTTACCTGAATACGCCACTGGCACCTACTTAGTCTATGGTCATTGAGCCATTCACCATCGTTTATGGTTTTAGCATATATAAATGTCTTATACGCACGCAAAACAAACTGAATTGCATTCTCAAGTCTATTTAGTTATAGCGTCATCACCGAAACGGTCATCTCCGCAACACTGATACTATTTGGATAAATGAAACATGAATTGCATTAATGCGCAATTCATTAAATGGATGGATGCCTTGAAAAAATGTGAGTTAATCATTAACTGAAAGTAAATATGAGGCGTGTCATGGGAAAACCGGGCTTAATGCATGTCCGCAAAGGCTAATCCAGGACGGCACTTTCCGCTTTTATGGTATTTCCTGTTTAAAGGAATTCTCCTTTAAACATAAATCCACTGTAAGCGAAAAGTGCCGTCCTGGATTAGCCTGTGCAGACTGCACAGGCTAATCCGGGACGACACTTTACGCACATGCATTAAGCCCGGTTTTCCCACGACACGCCTCATATATTTGTTATATTTAACTGTTTCTCATACTCATTACCGTAACATTATGCCATTATCAAAACAAGTTGTCATTACAACATCAACATAATTGTGTGCACAAAATGTACGATAGACCCAATACATTCTTGAGAATATTATTAACAAAATAAACTACTTTAAAAATGCAAAAATATTAAAGATGTAGATAAAGATTATGACTGATAGTTTAACTTTGTTTATAAACTATGTGTTAAATTTTCTTTTAAATGAAGTAAAAACGAGAACAAACGTTTTTTTTTTTTTTTATAAATATTTCACACGTGTATAATAGCATGCAATGGAACACTAATATGTATTAATGTAACATTTAAACGGGACTGTTTCGTGCAAATACAACAGATCTGTAAGTTTATCATCGTTATAGTAATGACTAATTGGGCAGATATAGGTGTCAAGGTCACGTTACTTTGGTCATATTGATTGCCTATTTTAAACGTTGCTGAGTATTATACAGGTACACATACAGTACGTGCCACGCGAAACCCGCAGAATTCGCGCTGTCGTGACGAGCCTTCGATCACTATTCGCGAAGCGACGTCACGGAAGTACGCACGAACGGCCATGTTTAAGTCTTTAAAAGTATCAGATAACATAATCACACAACATTATTGCAAATACGGTTGAAACGCTTGCGAATCAGACTTGGCATTTATGTAAATTTTATTAATTTAAATTATTAGCATCTTGGTCTTTTTTAAGGTTAAAAAGGAGTTTTGTCAAAAGTTCGACAAAATGTCCAAGTCCGGTATCGGTTCACCCGCTGAGTTCGCCGAGCCATAAAACTGATAACAATCTGGTCACCGTATACTAGGCGCTTTGGAGCATGGACCTATAGGCCCTGTTTGGAGTTATGGGTTAATTTGAACTGAAGTAAATGAACTGAACTGGTGATATTTAATTCAATAAAAAATGGTGACAATAAATATACATGTGTAGAATTTAGAAATAATTCAAAAGCTGAAATGAGTAATAATAATTCGTGTTTATTAGTTTTAACATGATTGTATTTATATACACCTTAATTTGAATTTTGAGAAATGCTATATTATTTAACATATTTTCACACTTTGTTTTCTTTGCAGACCAACGTTAACTCTATTTTAATCTGAGAACCAAAACTGTCGCATGGGTCTTTGTTTTGTTTTCAAGCCTAGGAGGCTCCCTAAATCAGAGTTGTTTATTAGGGTGACATCCGGAGGCCCGTGTCATTGCTCGGGCAATGGTTTATAACCGAAGTCCCGAGGGTAAACAACATAACACCGTCGTCGGCCCGTGTCATTTCCAAATAAACCACACGTTTGCCATTAGGTATACTATGCAAATGTAGGTAAATATTTGCCGTCGGATAGCAAGCTGATTTAAGGCAGCTGATAAGGCTGTATTTTTTTCTTTAATTATGAGTAAAAGGTAATGTACCTTTAATAAACTTAATTAATTAATCTAGAAATAACCATTATAATAAAACTCACTGTGATAATCAATTTCAGAATAGTATACTTTGCCTATAATAACTTCAAGAAACAAATTATGGTTTAACACTTTTTTGCAAGCCCTAATTTACAGTCTGATGTAAATGTCTTGTATGTATATTTTCTAACCTACATACCATCATATTTTTGTTTTTCAGTAGTGTATATTTCTATTTTCTGCAATTATCCCGTATCAATTCTGAATTAGCTACTTTTATATAAAGAGATAATTTAGTTCGTTCCCTCTTGTCGTGGAAGCATAAATATTTTAACATACATACTGATTTCAGTGAAATATAATATACTCGTCTAAACTAACCTTAATTATAGCTAGCAAACAACGGAACATTTTCTGGATTTAAATTAGATGTAGTATTGCTTTTTTATGAAAATGATCATGATTCGATTAAGTGATGTAATCCCTCTACGACTGCCCAGATAGTTCCTGATAACAGATGGGGTAAATAAGAAAACCATCTTAATGACACGGTCATAAATTTTATCGAATTAATTTGGCCACAGGCGGGTCCACAACTCTTAGAGTCAAGTTAAAGTTAATTTTGATAGCTGAGGAAGTTTCTTCCATAGGTTGTATATAGAACCGGTAGTCTGTAGAACAAATTATGTTTTCTTTAGCAGACACCAAATTTAGAAGAGGCTACAATAACCGTTGTGATGGCTTTCGTTTGACATACATTTGTATTTACATTTATTTTGTTTACTGATGAGTAAACAATAAGTACATTTTATAAATACGTGTTACAATGAAACCATACGTTACAAATAATTATAGACACGTACGTGTATATAACCACCTTCAATACAACTGAAGTACATGATTATTATAAAATATAATATCAAAACGTCGGTGATTTGCATCTTTATGATGATTATAAAAACGATAAAATTGAATATGCTGGTGCACGGGTGAGGATGACATATAAGCACATGTAAACAAATAATCTGAATGGATATTCTAAAAGAAGGAATGTTTGAAATAATCACGCCCATGAAGAATAAGATAATAATGCGTTTTTATAATCATCTCAAGAACCCCGTATACACATTCACATAACAATCGAAACAATTAATTAACGATTAATTAATAAATCATTTAAATTGACATAAGTTAATATTATTGTAAAAGTGGCATCAAATTCAAATGAAGCGAATTAGTGAAAAGTGGCGTACCGTAAAAGCTCTATGTTTTCGGACACCCTCTTTTTTTGCCAAGATAATAATTTTTTGTCACTATATATTTTCGGACATTCTGATTTAAAACCATAATTTTTGGACATTTTATATGACAGTGGTATTTTAGCGGATTTTTAACTGTTTGCGTTAATCCGATGACATATCGCACATGTGTTTTACGACCGGATGAAGGTCTTAAAACCTTGCAGATGAATGAGGTGCGGCGGTGGACTGTTACATTAGCGTTAGTGGATAAAGAGACATTTGCCATAAATAATGAGTTTACCCGATTGTGTATACCAGTAGAAATTTCGTACCCAGCTAGCATAAATATATGGGACCCATGTGGGTCCAATATGAGCTACCATATGGGGCCTGTATGGGCTAACCATATGGGGCCAAATGGGATTTTGCAAACTGTATTTGTATGGGTCCCAGATGGGTTGCGATATGGGACCGACGTGGGATCCATGTGGACCCGAGATGGGTCCTATAAGGGATACCCATATAAGTCCAATAAGGGCTTCGATATGGGTCCTGTATGGGCAATCCATATGGGGCCAAATGGGATTTTGCAAACTGTATTTGTCTGGGTCCCATATGGGTTGCGATATGGGACGTATGTGGGTTCCATGTGGACCCAAGTTGGGTCCTATATGGGGAACCCATATAGGTCCAATATGGGCTTCGATATGGGTCCTGTATGGGCAACACATATGGGGCCAAGTGGGAGTTTGCAAACTGTTTTTGTATGGGTGCCAGATGGGTTGCGATATGAGACCTATGAGGGTCCCATTTGGACCCAAGGTGGGTCCTATATAGGCTACCTATATGGGGCTAAAATTGGCTTCGATATGGGTCCTTTATAGGCAGCCCATATGGGGCCATGTCAGATTTTGCAAACTGTTTTCGCATGGGTCCCAAATGGGTTGCATTATGGGATACATGTGGGTCCTATATGGATCCAAGTTGGACCCCATTATAGGCTACCCATATGGGACCCATGCAAAAGGTGTTTGAAAAATCCCACTTGGCCCCATATGAGCTGCCCTATCAGGACCCATCCAGGTTTCGATATGGGTTCTCTATGAGCATCCTATATGGGACCCAGTTGGGTTTTGCTAACACTGTTTGCATGGGTCCCATGTAGGTTTCGTTTATGTAAAGGTCCTGTTTGTTATACATACATGATGCATTGCAATAAACAGTAACTATTCTATAAATGTTACTCACAAGCTGCGGATCATATATGTATAAATTTCATAAGTAAAGTTCATTCTTTAATACAACAACACATTTAATCCTTTCTTACTTTAATTGGATTGCCATTTGCAGAATATAACACTTACTAGTAATTAACATATGTATGTTGTCGTTATAGGGTATTCAGTAGATGTGTTAGTTCCTTTATGCATAATGTTAATCGGGCAATGCATTTATCTAATACATATGTACAATCAATCACTTGTTTTCTACATGTAAATAGGAACAATAAACAATCACACACTATTCGTGATAACATTTTGGCCTGTGTTACAAAAATGGACCATACCATTTAGATCATATTAACTAGAGTAGAAAGATACAATTCTGTAAATAAAGCATGATTGTGAACTGCACACATGTGGCACAATAAAACAGCAATCAAAGAATAACACATCATGAGTAAATTCAGACACATTTAAAAGCCAAACACAGTGTGGACAAATCTAACACTTGATGTGACTCTATAGCACACAGTCTGTACTGGTAGTAAGGTATGATAATGGAATCAAATGCGAGACAACTCCACCAGTAGATATACCAATCTTACAGTATTACATAGTATGGACCAATTAACCTAACAAAGACATTTTAGTATGACTATATTATCAGAATGTACAAACAAATTGTGTAAACACGTAAATATAGGCCTCCGGCCCAGAACACAACATATATAACAGTTATACACACTGAAATATACCACTTTGCGTTCATAATATGGATACTATTTTATGTATCAGGCACAGAATACAGCATATATAACAGTTTCAATCCTTGTAAATTCCAATAGACAACTTTGTTATCATAGAATCAATACAATGTATTTGTCTGGCCCAGAATACAACATAAGTGTATATTATGGTTTGAAATTAATTCAGATATTGTGTCTTCATATTGGCAATATAATTTATATATCCAACCCACAATACAACATAAACAGTTTCAAACAATTCAGATAGTTGTGTTTTCAAAAGCGCAATATAAAAATGTATCGTTCCGAATCAGAGTACCGCATAATTATCTATCAAGCATAGATTGAGATATATAGTAATACAATACATTTACGTTCAAAATAGACTACTGTCAAGCAATTACAAACACATTATTATTTTCAGTAGGTAAGCATGTTATTTTTATACATGTCATTGTTATAAAACATTTGAGAATGGTCACAAGACAAAGGCTCACAATTTAATTCAAGTATGAAAATAGTTAATTTGTAAGAGCCACATCTCAATAATACTAACTTATCATGCACTAATATTCAATATGAAAAACGATTAAAACTTTATCACATTTAATACCGAGCCTTCATTAAACAACAATTATTCAAAACATAAAGCATGATCAAGATAATGCAAATATAAGGAGAACTGATGTGGTAAATCAAATTGTATTTACATTTATTAAAAAGTTCATTTTCTTAAATTTATTTTTTTAAAAGAATATTAGCATATAATCTTTTTCAAACATGTTAAATTACAAGCCTGAAAATATTATAGGGAATATGTGAATTAACAAGATCTGCCTCAAGACAGTGCGCTCGACTATTCACTACACTTAAAGTCTTTGAAAGTATAATATATTATGTCAGTGACTTTCCATAATGACCATAAAAACGTGTGTGAAATTTCAATTGAATATATGTAGTAGTTACAGAGATATGCAGGGCTTCCATTAAGGGAAGTTTGGGAGTAATTTACTCTCAGTTTTTGTCACTTCCAAACTTCCAAAATTGCAGCCAAGGACGTTCCATCATGTAAGGATGAACATGTTAGAAGAAAAATTAAGAACTTTTTCTAAATGTATACCTCTTTCACTGAATAAATTGGCATATAAGCACTTGATGAAAAAGAACTGGCCTTAAAAAACCTTGAAGTTTATACTAAATATATACCCATTTCTGAAATGCTCAGAACTTCTGTAGCGCAATACTGTCAAAACTTCCAAATATTATGAGCAAAACTTCAGAAATTAGAGGCCAGGAAGTTCAAACTTCCAGTTTTGAAAAGTTAATGAAAGCCCTGGATATGTACTTGCACACACTCTTTAACCTGAATATTTCTAAGTACAAAAAAGGGTCATAATTCTGCTAAAATGCTGGTCACAGTAATGGGCATTGGCTAGTGACCTTATAATATGACCCTGTTTATTTCTTGTGTAATTAAATATTTTAATATTGATTATAGCGATAAATAAGAACATGATAATTAATGCAAGGCATATAAAAATGAAATTTAGGATATATATTTTGTGTGTGAGATTGCTTAAGCTAATTCATACATTTATACATCAGAACTCACATCCATGAAATTTATTGTTCCAATTAGTGAAATTATTCCAAAATTCAATTAATTGCCATATGGTGTACGTTGTTATAAATAATGCAACTTCAACAAAAGCAACTATATTGTTTTTCTACTGATAATCCATGCTTTATTTGCACAAAGATTACACGTACAAAACAACACACACACTTTGAAACAGTTGTGATAGTGAAGTTACATTTTGTAAATAGTCGCGAAAATACATGACAATAGAGATATATATACTTTAATTCTGATTTAAAGTGCAATTATGATGATAAAGTTATGACCAAAAAAAATCCAAGTGCAAAACACAATATTTACTTACTTGATATTTAAGGAATGCAAGCTGCATTGTGCTCCTCGAAAGAAAATCTGCAATTGACAAGACAAGATGGCGGCCGCGAATAACTGCCTTGAACTGGTCATAGAAGCACAGACTGACAGATATGGGCATGTTTGCTGGGTCCCATATGGTCTTGCTAGTTAGGAACCCATATGGTCTCTCTTGCTGGGACCTATATGGGCTTGCTATTGGTGACCCATCTAGGCCTGCTTTTTGTGGGCCCATATGGGCTTTCTTGCTGGGACCCATATGGGTTTACTTTTGGGTGACGCATATCTAGGCTTTCATGCTGGGACCCATATTGGCTTGTGTGCGTGGGTCCTACCTGGGACTGATAAGGGCATAACAATGTATGTGGGACCCTTACGGAACCCATGTGGTTAATGAGCCCAGTTATAGCCCATATTGGGCCCACATAGGCTGGCTTGCCGGGACCCATACGAGTTTACTTGCCGGGGATCCATATGGGCTCTATTAATGGGACCCGTATTGTGTTGAATGTTGGTGTCCCATATGGGCTTGCTTGTTGGAAACCCATATGGGGATGCTCTTTGTGACCCATATGGGCTAGTTTGTTGGAGACCCATACGGGCCTTTTTGCGGGGACCTATATGGGTTTGCTTGTTTGGTACCCATATGGGCTTTCCTGCTGGGACCCATATGATATTGCTGTTGTTGACCCATATGGGCTTGCTTGTTGGGGACCCATATGGGCTTTCTTTCAGTGACCCACATGGGATAACTTGTTGGGGACCTATTTAGGCTTTTTTTGCTGGACCCATATGGGCTTTCTTGTTGTGCGCCCAATTGGACTTTCTTGCTGGGACCCATGTGGGTTGTTTTGATGGGACACATATTGGGCTGTTTTGAAGGGACCCATATGGGCTTGCCTGTTGGGAATCCATATGGGGATGCTCTTTGTGACCCATATGGGCTGGTTTGTTGGGGACCCATACGGGCCTTCTTGCTGGGACCTATATGGGTTTGCTTGTTTGGTACCAATATGGGCTCTCCTGCTGGGACCCATATGATATTGCTGTTGTTGACTCATATGGACTTGCTTGTTTGGGACCCATATGGGCTTTCTTGCCGGGACCCATTTGGGCTTGGTTGTTTGGGACCTATATAAGCTTTCTTGCTGGGACCAGTATGGGCTTACTAGTTGGGAACCCATATGGGATTTTTTGTTGGTACCTTTATGGGCTTGCTTGTCTGGGACCCAAGTGGGTCTAACATGGGCAAGGTGATGTATATTGGTCCCATATGGGGCCCAAGTGGAAGATCAACCGAGGTAAAGCCCTTATCAGGCCCACATGTTATGACTTACCTGGACCCATATGGGCATACTTGCAAGAAATACATGTGGGCTTGCCTGCTCGGTCCGATATGGGCCCGATATAGGCAGAAAAAATAATATATGGGTCCCACATCGTGCCCATACGTTATATTTGCCCACCTGTAGGCATATTGGGCCTATATGGGCTTGCTTGCTGGGTATATTCAATATGCTTTTGAAATTATCGAATTAAGGAACCAGTCTTATCCTGTCTTTATAATTTACCAATACATTCTGCTTAATTTATTCACAATTGGTGTCTAATGTCGTTCCAGGTACGCGATAGCAAAGCTGTGAAATTGCATTTACCTAAAAGTTTGAAAGACGACGCAACGCAATGAATTTAGTGAATACTGATTTATTCCGTTTATTTCATTTCATTTAAGAATTGAAACGCTTTTCACGGAGTGTTTAGAGCTTCGCAGCTGGCGAGTCATTTGCGTACTTGGATATGGGATTTTTACAATGATAAATGGGACATTCAGCTCCCAGAGGTGACAATTTGATGCAGCAAGCACATTTTTTGTGGTGTTCTTGTGGTATTCTTTTGCAAGCTCCACGGGATGACTGCATGCCATGCTCGCTTGGTTTTCCAGTGGCTTCCTTGTCAAAAAAATGTGAGACGTTTGTTCAACTGGATGTCTGTTATTTGACTGAAACCTGTTGTTTCTAAAATGTTATTTGCCCTAATCTGTAAAAGTGTGCATTTTTATGTTTGTGTTTGCTAAATTTCATTTTTTTTCCCTTTTTTGATAAATATAAATTTAATTATAAATAATAAATATTTTTATCCAAAAAGTACTTTTTTATATGTGTGTTGAATTTTTCTCGATGTTCTTTCTTTTCTTTCATGCATAATGCTCATCAAATAGGCAAAAAGAAACAAACAACATACTTTATTATTAATTAATTCATTTATTTATTATTAAATCTTTTTTTTGGGACAATGCCATGTATAACTGTGAATAAATCTGTTAATCTCTATTTCTATTTGTGTGTGTGTGTGTTTTTTTGACAAGCACTGCATGTAAACAACAATAAAAAGTAGTCCCTCATGAATATTAATTGAGGCAACCAGCTTCATTGAAAAAAAATGCCTGTCGCATGATGCATTTCAGCCAATCAGGACACTGTAAAATGATGAGACCAAAGCAAATTGTAATTATTAATTGATAACAAACATAACATAGATTCATCATTCAGAATCATTCAGACAGATCCAGATTCTAATAAAAGTGTACCTGTATGAAAAGCATGATATTCTGATTCAAATAAAAGTTCAGCGGTTTTATAAAGCGAAAAAGAGAAAAAAATGCTACGAATACAAGTGAGTGTACAAAGGTGATACTGTTCGGCGTGGTATTTAACATGCACACGCAATCATTTATCGATAATATCCGTGATTATTCGGATTTTTTTTTATACACCGGACATATCCGAAATTGCAATATATTCATATTGTCTATAAATTTTCGAACACCTGTAATTTAGGAATATTTTTGTTTATCCAAATTTTTGGACATGAACATTTTTAATTATTTTCAAGTGTCAAAAAGCATAGAGCTTTTACGGTATACGTAAAAGGGGTGATTACTTGTAGTGAACAAAAGAACAATCATTGTTTAATAATTTTAAGTTGATTTTAATAGTTATTGTCCGAATTGTAAATGTAAACTTAAACGTATATACACACTATATAAGTTCATTGTGACTTTTATATGCGTTTTCACAGTGATATTTGATTAATACTGTAAAATAATAGTGCTTATTATATAATTATTTATTAATTAACCGTAATATGAAGGATACAAAATTAATATATCTACATTTAACATTCACTGTCCGACACACAATGTAGAATGTTGCGAAAAGACCGTAAAACACTGTACAACTCTTAATTTTTTAAGAGCAAAAGCACATATACCTGTTAAATCGCCGCGAATCGCGACGAAATTTCGTGAATAGATTTTTAAGAAATTGCCCATGTGAGGCCGTTTTCGATGACATAGTCCCTTTAAATAATGCAAACCATCATATTGGAGTCCTTTACTGGAGCACTTAAGCATTTCATTTTATACATGTGCCAATTAAATAACAATTCATTGTTCAAATATTTTTACCGAACGTTAACATGATTAATCAAGCGCAAACGTGTAAATGCATCCAGTTTTCCTAGCGAAGAAAATGTCCATCTTGATACACAGTTCATATTGTAGGAAAACCGATCCTAACGCTTTCACATAGATACCTACATTTCAGAACCCCGTTTAAATGCATTTAACATACCCTTGAAATGCGATTGAATTACATTTATTTTGTAATTGCTTTGATGCTATTTAAAAGTTGATGTTTAGTAAAGATGTAGATTTCAAGTTATTAATTGAAAGTTAATATGTATCTTAGTTAGCTAGAAATGTTATACAGTTATGTTTTGTTACCAAAGTGGGTAATTTAATGAGTTAAATAAAACAAGCTTAATATCCTACCAAACTAGTATATATACAACACCACCAACAACAACAACAACATTTATTTCAGCAATAAAGCTTACAAAAAAGCTTCTAGCCTACAATAATGAATATATAAATGTTAAATCCCGCTGGTTATGATTGCTTTAATTGTTAGCGAATTTAGGACGAAGTAATATATTAATCGTGCGAATGTCTATAAATATTGTGAAATGTTAGTGATTTCATTTTAAGTGTCTCTAGTACTATGGTGATATGCCTTGATCAAATAGAAGCAATAACACTTAAATAAATGCGTATGTAATTAATATTAATAATTGGGATTTTTCTCAACTATTAATAATGTTGATAACGTGATAACTAAACAATATGGCATTTACAAAAATGTGTTCACACAATATATCGAATGTAAAGTGCTTTCATCGGCAAACAAAGTATGAAGTACAGACATTTTATGTACCAAAAATAGGGATATTAACTATTTACTATTAACTATTGCTTTATTTTCTAGTAAATAATATTCGAGAGTCGTAATTCTATATAATTTATAGAATACACTTACACAGCAAGTCGAAGTACCGTATAACTTTAAAAATTGAAAAGAATGAATTGTTATTTTGAATTTTAAACATTAATCTCTCAATATATATACAAGATATCTGTATACAAATACAAACATTATTAACCAAAAAGGGAATGTACAACTATTTACAATTAGTACAATAATATGCATGCGTATTACAATGCATATACGAATATAGTTTAGTTTTATAAGTCCGTCTGATCCTGGGCTTTTATAACCTCGTTGTTGTGATATTTCCAGAATCGATGTTATCAAAACTTATATTGATAAAGTTCTTACTTCATTGTCTACTGATTTTATTTGCTGCATCTTTTTCTTGTCCGGCTTTTTTGTTTAGCAAAATATATTGTATTCATGTTGAACACTTTAGCTAGTTTGCAGTTGATGCTTGATTTTCTATTGTTCAATAATGTTGACTGCTCATTTGTTACAGTCTGTAAAGTAATCGTAATCGTTGTATAAGTGCATCGCGGTGTTATTCTTTTTATCTACAGGTACTGTGATATAAGCAACATTTACAAGTTTCACACATTTTATACTAACAAAACCTCTACATGAAACTGTCATAGACTTATGGAAGTTTATAAATTAAAGAAATGGACATTGTTTGCCTCTAACTAGCTTTGTGAATACGGGTCCTGTATTACTGCAATGGGATTTAAATTTAACTGTTCATTATTTTCAAAACTATAACGCGTGCACTAATATAATGTAAGTGTATACGTGTAATGTTGTGTTGCGAACTTGAAGTAAATATCCGCTCTTAAGCTCCCCGAGCACATCGTGCTCAGATTGGTAAAGTGACCTTTCTTGATTCGTCCGTCGTCAGTGGTCAGTCGACTCTCGTCTGTATGACGTCAACAATTTGACTTTTGTCGCGCATAATACTTCATTTTTAGGCCCCCAAAGCTAACTTTTGGGGCATATAGTAATCGCATCGTCCGTCCGTCAGTCCGTCACGTTTCTTGTGCGGCCATAACTCCATTAGTACAGTGGGGTCACCGTTTGTGTTTCGCAAATATGCGATTAATTGCGATTGCGATTAAACCGTTTTAATCCGTTTAAATCCCAAGGTTCGCGATTGTTAGCGACTGTTTGCGATTATGTAGTATTGCGCATGCGTAGCGCTCAATAGCGGTGAAAAGGCGGAGTTTCCAATGTGTTCTATATTTAGAAACAATTGTTTAGTATTGCGCAAGCGCAGTGTTGAAAAAGGCGTGGTTTCTAGCGAGAGGTTAATATTGCAGTTTTAAACTTTTGTATTTAAGTAAGCCGGTTTTATAAAAACACTATTAGTGTAAATTATCCTATGAGTAATATTTCGTTATTGGGTAATCGCCCTTTACCGGAAGTTATTTTTGTTGTTTAAAAGCCACTGACTGTTATTTCAAGATGCCGCAGGGTTTCCCGCAGGATTTCTTGAAGGCTTGTCGGCATCACCCGACAACATCTTCTACTCCCCCCCCCACACCTACCCCCCCCCCCCCAATGCCAAAATCTCCTTTTGACACGATTTAATAAAGCAACACAGGGCTATTCTTAGCGTCAAAATGCAAAACAAGCCTTTGATGTCACGCCGACCCTCGTTCGATGAGTAACTGCTCAAAATTATAAGCAATATTGACAATTACGTAAAAAATATTTAGTGTTTGTGTGCCGTAAATGCGAAAGTGTATGTAAACACGTTTCGATGCGTTATGTTTTATGTTCAAATACTTAAAATTGTTTAAGAATATCCATCAGACAGATTTATTCTGTAAGATATCGCGCATAAGTTCAAGAAGTTATGACCTGCACGATATCCGCTGTCGCGTGAGGATCGTCTGTTTTCGCTGCAATATATTTACAATAAATTGAAATCTTAATTAATAGTTTTTTTTTAATACCCGTCGAACAAATCGCCAATCTATTTAACTAACATAGCTACACTCCTTTCCTTGTGTTTTAAACCATCTGGGTAAGCATCTGGACACTGTGCGTATATATGTAATTGGAAGAAATGATAACAACTGACAGAGTGTTTAATTGTTTTTTATTTGTGAATAAAAACGATGTGAATGTATGCATATGTGTTTAAAGTTCATGCACAAGTATCTGTTTAACTTTCACGCTTTATGTTTAAAACATGCAGCATGGAAGTGAAACAAATGTTAAATTCAATTTGCATAACTTAAACATTCAACTTTTTAACAATGTCGAAATAAAAACAAGTAATTTTAAACACAATAGCAAAGAACACTAACAATTACTTTATGAACACAGAAGTTGCGAGACCAGCTGGTTAAGCGTCCAGCGTATACACCGTTTACACCGTCTGCAGTTTAAACGCCTAGGACCGATTGACTTCCATTGGCGAACGCACCGTCCGAAGTCGAATTCGGACAAGGTCTGTCCTTCCATCGACACCATGAGTAGCGCGTTGAGGGTGTCGGCATTGAGACGGTTCCGGTGCGCGGTTTAAAGTCTTTTCAATGTCGAAAAACCTCGCTCGCAATCTGCGGTTGATGCCGGGATGAGAAGTGCAACGGTTGCAAGTCTGGTGAGGTTTGGCATCACAACTGCCAGCTTGGACACAACGTGCTCTAGCAGCTCTTGCGTGGATGTCCTATTCATCTTCTCATCGCCGTACTCAGTTTGCTTCAATAACTGGTACTCTACCCACGTGCCGATTGTGGGTGGCAATGTAGAGGCAAATCGCTCTGCTAACATCTCCACCTCGGCACGACCATGGTGATGTCGCAAATCGTCGTCCTCGGGCCACTACCCGCACGTGAAGAGCGCACCAAACGCCTCCAGCTCCTGAATGTAGGGTAACCTCTTCTCCAGGTTGCTGACTACGGCGTCAAGGAACGCATCGTACACCTGGGTCTTGAAGAGGTCAACTTCGCCGGAGCTCGGCTCTATAACCTTTTCCGTCTGGCGAGAGGGCTTGAAGCCGCTCCGGATGTGCAGTGAAGTTCTCCCCTGGGTGCGTCTTCAATGCACTAACTGTAGCAATGGTCCCCTTCCAATCGCGCGTCTGACGAGTCCTGGAGAGAGCCGCAAGTAGAGGCAGGGCATCCTACATCAGATGCAGGGAGACAACTAACTTGTAGGACTGCATAAAATGGGCAAGGCCCTGCGCCTGGGCGTCACATCGCTCCATCGCCTCATACTCCAGGCTCTCAAGGAGTGCCGGAAGGCACAATCAGACCGCCCGCACAGCTCGGTCATGCGAGAGCCACCGGACGTCTTTCGCCTCTGCCATCTTCAAGAGTGGTTCATTGAGGATGTTCTGGATCTCCCGCAATGTGGCTGTTCGCACTCCGCTGTTCGCATAGTACATGTAAAGTTGCTCAGTGATGGCCTTGAACTTCTGTAAGTATGGAATTGCCTCAGCCGCCTGTGAGCTGGCTAGTGCCAGCCTGTGAGCAACGCAGTGGTTGCGCAACAGATGAGAAACCCGCTCTGCCAACTGTGTACTCACACAGGTCTTCCGTCCTACCATGACCTTAGCACCGTCGCTCCCGAATGCGCATAGCTTCCCCATAGGCAGCTGGTTATCGGACAAAAACGTCTCAATAGACTCACGGATGGTGTCCGCTTTGCCGTTGGGTATACTACGCAGGGCGGCGAAGAAAGTCTTCTACGACCATTGTGTATATATCGAATGTAGATGGACAACTGACAGGTGGTCGCAATGTCGGTTGTCTCGTCGACCATCAGACTGTAATAGAGAGACGACCTGACTTCGTGGACAATATCGCTCCATATCTGATCGCCGAACATCATAGTGCCCTCGTGAATATGGCGGTTAGATATGTAGTTTACGTTTCCGCCGACCTCCAGCGACCTCAAGACGTCGAGTCCAAGGTCGCGCACACATGCCATCATCGGCGCATACTTGGAATGGTGCGGGAGCTCCTCCTTACACAGGAAGTATAAGATGGCCATAGCGGTCTTCGTGGCCTCCTGGTTTACCTCCTTCTCCCGGTTGAGCGCGCCCTCAATACCGCCTGCAGTCTGCATGGTCGAAATCTCGAACATCTCGGCCTCACGATGCGAGTCTGAAGCCTTGTGGGCGGCGCAAGCTGTGTGACGTATAGTGTTGCAGTCAACGTCTACCCATGTTGCGCGTCCGATCGGGTCCTTTTTCGGTCTTCGCTGATGCTTAATGCACAACGTGCACAGCTTTCCGTTGCCTGCATATTAAAAAATATTTTTTAAATGTACATGCCGGTAATATGTGTGCATAATTTACCTGGTATTGAAAGTAAAATATGATTTTGTATACTGAGAAATTTGTGAACCACTGTCATTTAGTAACAATTTTCAGTTCATTATATTAATTTATACATGTATGTACAAGAACAGTGCTTTGTTAGCATTTCAGATGATATCATGTAGCAAAGGAAATGAAAGTCGTATGGTTTCCCGACACATTTGCGTAGATGTGGATTTTTGTTGCTTATATTCCAAACATAATTCGTAATAAAGTTTCGTTCACTTATTGAAACTTTTAACGCAAGAACGCACTCAACAGGTGCACTTTCACACATCTCGCTGTCTGTTTGAGCGTGTGTAAGTCTTCATGCTATAATAAACCTGACAGTTGCTTTAAATGGCAAGGTAAAAATATTATGCGAACTTGTTTGTTGCAAACACATCTGATAATGAATATGACGCACTGTGTTTCTGTATAGCTCACACACATTAACATGACACTGATATTAATGCATTAATATATTACATTCCGTACTCGACTCAATCTAAATAGATGGAAAGAGTATATCGCATAAAATACTGTTATTGTTTCATTAAACTTCTGAAACATGTAAACCCAATATAAACATAAGAAACAATTCGAGCGCGTTATTTATGCTAATGATTCATGAGTGTCGGCGTAATATTTGCTAGCTATATGATGCATTTAGTTTTATTCACATACCGTCCATTCTCTCAGTGAGCCATGGGAATTCCTTCTTCTATTTAGGATCGATGCCAGACTTTCTTTGCTTTTGAGGTGTACCAAGGCTGGACGGAGATGGTGGAACATCCGTCACTGTATATGTTACTCGCGATATCTCGCGAGTTCGTGAAAAAACTCGTGATATGAGCGAGTTTTCGTTTTGATATCAGACTATTTCGCAATAATTTCGCAGTGTGAATGACTGTGCTATTGTAAAATTTTGCTATATTTTACTGACAATCGTGTCAAGGACTGTCAACTGGCTTCGGGTACCCCTTTCCTGACACCTGGTGCTCTAACTGTATCCGGTGGCCCCCAATGTGGGCCGTGTCAGGGTCTGTTTATTGTCAGTCAGGTACCTCTCTTAACAAACAATAACGGACCAACTAATTAACACATACGTAGACGCCATATACTTGAAACGTTCGTTTTTGTTTGATTTTAATTTTAATCTAAAGCATGTGGAAAACAATATAACACATATGAAATATTATTTTAAAATTCTGAATAATATGAAGGCCATAATTATTAAAATAAGATATGTTTTTGTCATGAGAATTATAAGTCTTATATGTCACCTTATATGTCATTATTATTTTTTATTACTATTCATCTAATACAAAACTGAAATTGGTTTATTATTTGACATATAAAAATGATGTGATGTATACATGTCTACGTAATAATGTGCGAGCGATACTATTTATCGGCATGTGAATAAATGATGTTGATTTAAAACAAGTTCAGTTGATTCATTCAAGGCTTCAAAAAAAACGTAGCGTTTGTATTATCTCGAAACAATTTATTTTTACGATACTGTAGCTTGAATTTTCAAGCGTCTTATCATCTTGATTGACAAACTGTTGAACGTAATTAACTCCGCCTGGAATAGCGACAACCTTGTTAACGCGCGTCTGATTGGCTAGCTATAGTTCTAGGGGCGGAGTAACACGTTCAGACCATGTCCAGACGCTGTCTTGCTGTGCAATTACGCTTTATTAACACCTCGATACGCCGATTAGCGGCGGTGACGCGTGTGTTTAACAAGCGGATTAAGGCTTGTCGCTATGAAATAAAAGGGTTGTCGGCAAAATTAAAGCATGTCGGCAAATAGTGTTCTGGTTTGAAGGCTTGTCGGCGCCGACAAGCGATACGGGCCTGCGGGAAACTCTGATGACGTATTGGACTTCAAAAATTATTGATACTGCCATAAAGAAGTTAGATAATGCAGGCTATAACTCGCTTGCAATAGCAAAAAAACTGAGGATACATCATTCCTATAACATCACTGACCGGAGAGTAAGAAACATTCTGTCAAAGGTATACAAACAACGCCATCGGCCTCTTCGAAAAGTGATAAAAGTGAAATGAGAACATTTCGCCTTTGTTGATTTTTTGTAAAGGCAAGACAATAAATTGTCAGCGTCAGCAGTGCAGGGAAAGATCAAGTATGTGTTTGGTGTCAATCTGTCTAAAACAACTGTCAAGAAGATGAGGAAAAAACTTGGATGGACATACAAGCAGTCTTCCTATTGCCAAATGATCAGTGTAAAGAATAGTATAGCAAGGAAGCAGTTTGTGATAGATATGCTGAGGAAGTAAGGAAGACTTCATGGATGTAGGTTTCACCGGGATGTTTCATATCAACCATTTTTTGTTCTATTTTGTGGGTATGTATTTATGTTGCATTTTTCTGACTAAACTGTACACATGATATTAAGAGACATTTCCAACAATCAAATTTTTGTTTACTGTTGGGCAAGTTATTTAGCAATGGTGTCCATTTAAGTTCTAATGCCACGGAGAGCAGTTTAAATCACTGTCAGGCTCTCAATGCTTTTCACATCAGATGATCAGGTTTTAAAATCAGACTCCGTTTACACCTCAAAATCATCTGTCAGACACAACGATTTGTAAAGTATATACACCGCATGCTGAACACGTTATGTCATAACATTATGCATACTACTAATAGTTTCAGTAGTTATTCCTTTATTTATTAACCAAACAATTTATGGGGAAACGTAATTACATAAAAATAGTTTGTTTAAAATTAAATGTATGACTTTACTTGTGATACATTTGATTTTTTCCAAAAAAGATACAAATGCAATAAATATTCTACTGTATGTGGGCTTTTTCTTTAATTATAGATGAGACAACAATTGAAATGTCGTCAAGCGGGGCATTTCAATTCTACAAGAAGGGCAGTACTATTGGAAGTCTTCCTAGAAAGTGTGCAAAGCCTAAACATGCATTAAAGGTGAATAGTGTTTTCGTTTGAACCTTACTGGTCTTAACTGACGTGTAGATATAGGTATTTATATACCAAATATGTGGCAGTCCAGGGCCTTCCCCAGGATTTTTTTTCAGGCGCCCCGGTCCCGAGAGGGGTGGCGTAGGAAGTGGTATCCCCTCCCTACGTGGGAATTTTTTTCGCGGCATGTGTCAAATGACGTTATCTGGTGCGTTTTAGATCTTAACATTTAGGCAAACAGCTTTCATTTTTTGCAAACGTTTAAACGAAATGAAATAAACGAAACATCACCGTTAAAATGGTATACCTCGAGCCTTTTAGAAGTATCGGGCGTCAATTTTGTTGCGAAACTGAAAGTAACTAATAATGTTTTCCGGATGTTTATGTCCAATGCGCATCCCTTTCGCACAGTGACTTCATGATCAAACCAACTATTCTCGTCGTTCTCAAATATTTAGGTTACACTCGATCTGCTTACGGAGCCTTTTTTTGTTCGATTAATTATGTTCATATGGGCATGCGTTTAGTGTTTTAACACTGTTTTAATCGTTACAACTCTTGACCATAGTACTGATTGGATAATTGGTGAATTGTAAAGATTTTGACTGAAATTATACATTTATATAATATATTCTGTGCTCGTGCAAAATGGCGGAAAAATTTCCTGGTGCACGTCGTGCCTACGCGCGTCAAATGTTAGTAAAGCACATGGTCTGTACACGCACGCTTTTTCCATGCTTGGAACGTGACGTCGTGGTTGTGAGCAGACATTTGGCGCTCTTTTGTAGAAAACAGGGGTTTTACATGGCATGCATGTAAAACAAGACAGCTTATTTTACGAAACTACAACAGTAACACTGGATAGGCTTTTACGATTACTATTTCATATTAGTGTATTTTAGACTGATTTTTTTTTTTTTTTTTTTTTTTGTAGTTATTAAATTTAGCAAATAAATAAGTGTGGATATTATAAAATACGAAAGGGCGAGGGTTTGTTTTGACGCGAATATGAGGTTACCTGTGTGTGGATACATGCCGATTGCGCCGATTCTTCAATGATTACGTCGTTCCATAGAAGATAACCTGAGCGTTTCTACTGGCTTATATCGATTTTACTGCGTAATGAAACTTCGCCTACAGGGGCGGTGCTTCACGGTGATTGATTGCGGCTTATGAATAACAGCAAATTATTGAAATTTTTGGCGAAGTGACACTCGCTTTGATCATTAACCGACTTGGTTGAGTGGGTGTACATGTTTATAGAGTGAAAAACTGCCTTTATAACGCACGAGATTAGCTTTAACAGCAGGTACTGACGGTCTACTTCAGTCAACATAGCTGATTAATTGCTAAAATACAGGCGCCCCGGGCGATGTTTATACGTGCAATACTAATTTAAGGCGCCCCGGGAATGTTCAAGTTAAAATTCAAGCGCCCCGGTCCCGGGGCGCTAAAACGGCCTGGGGAAGCACATTGTGCATAACAGTATCCACCTGCAATCTAATAGTTGAATTGGCCAGTTGTATGTAGACCTAGTGGCCAGTGGAAATGGATATTAGCATCTATTCCAGTAAGTTTGGGCTTATTACAAGTTTGTGGATGATACTCTGACGTCATTTCCGATACGATGACGCAAATCTCGTGTCCAAATACTTAACCTTTGCAAATTTTGCAATAAGAATGTCCCAACTCATTACAGCCTGTACAGCAAATGCAGGCATACATTTTAAGTTTAATGATAAATAACAATATGATTTTAGTTTTTATTGCATTAATGATGCACTGTTTTCAACTTTGTCATGTTTATAAGTATTCGGTAGTGTTTATTTAGTTTTTATAATGTTTCAATTCACGTATTTTGAATATAGATCTGAGCAGCATAAGAAATTCATTGCTTGATATTTAAACATAAAATCAACGACTTGGTCTTGCCATCCTACGTCATCTAAGATTACCCACAAACTTGAAGAAATGTGATCAATTTAAAGGCGCTGTTATGTCACATTTATTTTTTCAATAAGATAACATATTTTTCATAACGTGTTCACTGTTTTGTTAAATGAAATAGTAAGACAACAAGCCATTTTATTTAAATGTGTTGATTACATTCCATTAGTTGCATATTGTGTGTGTGCCTGGATTCGAATGCATAACATCCACAAACTTATAGGTGATGAGGTTATAGTTTTTACTTAAATATAGCAGTATGTAGAAATTAACCATGTTCCTACTACATGTATCAGTATGTCAGTGTTATTTAAAGTAAATTCAGTGATCAATATCTCTGGTTATACTGTTACCACCTCGTCAAGATTGGTCCTAAAGAAACCTATTAATTTTATAGTTTGCTTTGTATGTGTTATATGTTTCATGTCATTTTGTATAACGGTTAACCGTTAACCCTATGTAGTATGAGCTTTATTATTATTACACTAATTTACAGGGACGGGTTGCACAGTTTTGGGTTGGAAAAACTTTCTCTAAAACAAGAAATAGAAGAATATCAACACTTTTTGTCTTTTATCTTTTGTTTTGGTTACAAAACGTACTTATTTCAATATTAATTATGCCTTTTGAAGTAAACTGTTACTAAGGTATGTCTACCAGGTAGCAAATTACATCAAATGTTTAACCTTGCACAAGCTATGCGCATGTCTAACATTCAAATATAAACAATAATTGAACAGGAAAAGGTAAGTTTTAGAAAAATATATTTGACAGCCCAAAACTGTGAAACTTCCCCTTTAAGTACTGTACTGAATTCATATTATATCTGGCTTATTAGAAATATGGTTTTGTCAGTGTATACCAAACTAAATAATGTTCGTATATAATAGATCTACATCCTAAAACACTGTACGTATTGATTGAGCTTACCAGTATTATGTAAAGTAGTATCATAATCATACTTGTGTCAAAATCTATTTGTACATGAGTATATAATACTCATCCAACTGTTTGATGTCTTAAGATCTCGGTTTGAACAGCCGCTTCTCAGTAGTGAGGTGTTTTTTTTTAATATTATATCAAAAATACAAAATGCAGAATTTTAAAATTTAAGAAATACAATGAATGAATTATAGAGCAATTGGTCTCTATCTATGTAAATGTTTCAAAACAATTATTATCAGACCCATGTTTACAATGTATTCTGTACAGAAAGGGGTTTTCATCATCTGCAGGGTTTGAATGAAGAGCCTTAATTTAATTTATATCATCACACTTATTTAAAATGTTGCTGGCTAATTTTTCTATTGACAAAGAACATTAATATCGTTGTTAAAACACCCAATAAACAACGCGAAAAGTAGTACTGTTTCTGTAATGTAGTTCTCATTACAATTACAAAAATATTGTCAAATCATGTAAGAATCGAAATAATGTTTGCATAATCATTGTCAGCCAATACACAACCATTTGGCGTTTCTGATGCATGGCAGCCTTGGCATTTAAACAATTCCAACTCATCAGAATTCCAAATAGTTCATTGGCCAATAAACAATGATCAATCAGCAATTATTTCTTAATTAGATTATGGTTATGTTTGAAAGTGTTACCAAAAGGAATGAAATATACATGTTGTTAATCAAATGATTTCAGGTCCATATGTGGGGAGGAATTAGCTATCAGGGTCAAACAAGCTGCTGCGTGTTCACTGGCATCATGGACTCCCTATCATACCAGAAGATATTGAATTACGCTTCACAACTAGAAGATACCCAAATGGATTTCGTCTGTATCAGGTATAAAATTAAGATATTAACTTTAAAAAAGACAAAATTATGGTAAATGTACATATAGAATAACAGGTTACTGCCTGGTTTTGTGTAATATATCAGGTGAGGCTTAGAATAATATAACGGCGAGGCTTGCCGAGCCGTTATTTTATTCGTGCCGAACTTGATATATTACACAAGACCAGGCAGTAACCTGTTTTTCTATTTATCATACCACATTTGTCGTAAAATATCACCAAACGAGCTGATTTTTATATATTTAAAAACTAAGGGCGGCGCTGATTTTGCTGAGCCGACTTTTACACGTTCACGTACAAGTAGTTATGGATTTCTAAAAGTTGACCAAATAATACCTTATTATTAACATTCCGTATTGATAAGTGAACTGTTTTCACTACGAATACATAGATTACATGCATGCTCATTCATAAAATACTGAAAATGCGAACTGAAATAGATTGCAACGATCAATTTCATCGGAGAACACATAACGCCGAATTGTTTGGAGACGCCATTTTGGAGTTGTGTATTGAAATTGACATTTCCAAGGTCGTGTCAATATTAACAGTATATTACTATATTGCGTTCAATTTTTGGTAATAATGTTTTTGGTTCAACATAAACTGATGCTTTGTAGTGACTTGTAGTGTATTTATTATGAATGTATTGAAATAAATTTGTATGGATGATTTATTGTGTTCCATAGATGACGTCATCTCACTACCAAAGTGCGGGTGTATGTGAATATTTAAAAAATAACGTTTTTGTGCTTTATGACGATTAAAAATAATAAAATATATACGTTCTTGGTATCAAATTGTTTGTTTTGTTGAATCTGTTTCATTTGTACTGAAACTGTTGACTTTAATTTGATTCCGAATAATATGACGTACCTCCAAACAATGAATGATATAAACGCTAGTGACCTGATATAAACAAATATATCAGGCACCTTTGTATCAGGCCGATATCAGCATAGTGGTATGATAAAATAAAATAATGTGCTTGCTCTTTAACCAAATATATCAGCCATATGGGTTTGTCTGAAATGGCTGTCAGCCCATTACAGCCTGTAATGTCAGTGAGTTTTCCACTGTTTTCGGAATGACCTCTCAAATTGGGAATTGTTGGTTACATGTATTGAATCTTTATATACAGTTAAGCAGTAAAAATTAATTAATTTAACTAATTTCATTTATTAATTACTAAAACTAGCGTTAAATTGTGTATGCTTCGTATTTTATCGCACGAAGAAGATACGATAGTTGTCGCAGCGTCTGTATGACTTTAACTGTATGGGTGGGTGAATTTTGGGTACATGTAGGTGGTTTGGTGGGTGTGTCTGTCCGTCTGGATTTCGTTAATCGATCTGTAATCTTTTAAGGCTGGAAGGTTAAAGGTCAAGGATTTATGTTTCTGCTCTATAACTTATTAACGCTTAGAAGCAGGTTAATATTAATTCAGCTTATTATTCCCCATTACCAGACAATGTGTTGTATTTATCACACATGGTCATCTGTCATAGGTTAGGTTACAATTCAAGACCAAAGGTGAATGATTTTCGTTTCTGGTAGATTAAATTTTTAAATGCCTGTATGGTGTTTGTGTACATCACATATGCTTATCCATCAAAGTCAATGTCTCAATTCAAGTTAAAATGTCAAATATTTGTCTGAAGCATTGTTTGGGCTGGCATCGAGCGTTTTCAAATGACGAAGGAATAGAAATGATCACTGTCATTCATGGCATACACAAGATCAAGACCTGTAGAGGTGAAGAGTGACGAGATCACACTAAGAAGAATGACAAGAGATCAAGATATTTGTCCAGGAAAAAATATATTGTACACATTTTCTGACATTGCTTTCCTCTGACAAGATGTGCTTTGGTGGCATATGTTTCATCCAGTGACAAGCCTTGTTTACTTGTTGGTAAATATCCTTGGTCTTTCAAATAATGCAGTTTTTCCCAAAAACTTATCTTACCCCAGGATTTGTATTTCCCTGCTATAAAATATTTCCCCCAAAAGCTACAAATAGTGCTTTTTTCCCGAAAAATGAGGGCGAAGGGCCGCATCCCAAAGAGGTGAAAAGGTCGCTGACCATGGCCCAAAACTGACCTGCAATTTAGCAGAATTGTTCCACATTTTGTACTTCAAATTGCTAAGAATTGCAAGTAAGCGTGCAATTACATACATCTGTTACTACTACAGATATTGAATTGAAACCTTACACATATGTCTTCGGGTTCTTTGTGTAAGGTCAGGATAGAAAATGTATGTCGTCAAAGATGTTTGCATCTGTCCAAAGACAGCTCTTGTTTTTTTTTCATTCTAATTGGGCAAAATAAACTTTAGTACTATTTGGCATTTGTATTGGGCTGTTTTATTAGACCATGTTAAATACCGAAAACAATAACTGAGTATACTATTGGAATTGGTAGACCCTACAGTCCTGATTATGTTTGGTGTACCTTTTTGTAAAGAAAACATATTGTTTCATAATAAATTGTTAGGAAATGTTATTAATGTGTCATCTTTTATCGTTTAAGTCTTGCGTCTGTGTCAGGTGACTATAATTGTAATGACTTGAGCTGAATTATCTCACATTAATGAAAGCTGCATAGAATTTGTTGTTGCAGGACAACGACGCTAAACATAAAAGCAAATAAACAACCCAGTGGCTAGAAGTCAATGGAGTTTTAACACTGCCAACACCACCATCAAGTCCTGACCTCAACCCGATTGAAAATGTTTGGGCTGCCTTGAAAGATAACTTGAAAAGAACGGTCAAACCAAAAACCAAGGTTGAATTGGTCAATGGCATCAAGAACGTTTGAGAAAAAATGACAGCAGTTGATTGTGCCAAATATATTGACCATATTCATAGGGTACTTCCACATGTTGATGGCGGACCAACAAACTTGTAACACAATTTCAATATTAAACAATGACAACTATGTTTGGTTTCAGTGCTTTCAGTTGCACACGCACTTGATAGCTAGTAATTAGTTGTTCTCTCTATAATAATAATTGTATTTAGTGTCATTGGAAAGGAGACAAGCTAAACATATATTTTAAATTGTTTATGATTATGTCCCATTCTACTGATTTCAAGCGTTTACATCTATCTCTCATCCCTTAGTCATCCTATGTCCGACTTGTCAGACGCAGGTAATTTTACTGTCGGACAAGTACATTTTTTCCTGTCTACACCTCCATGGAAGAGTAAAATTTCAGGGTGTGAAAATGATGTAAAAGTTTGAAGTTATTTATCATATTATGATATACCTATACATTTGAATAAAAAATGGTGTTTTATTTTTTTATCTAATGAAAAAATACGTCAGGAATGTCTGGAATAAAGGCTATATTTGTATTTTGACAAGTGACTGTCGCTTGCGGACAAGCAGATTTTGTCAATGAACTTCTCCATGGACAAGTAAACCATTTTTGTATTTCCTCACCTGGACCTTACATGTGAGAATTAATGCTGTTTTAAAATGATACTATTGAAATATATTGAAACAGGCATTGTACCCCATGCTTGATCATACTTTACATTTTTATATGTTGTTTATATCAGATGTTAGTGGACACGATCCAATTATATTGGTCTTGTAATGTCAGTATGCATAACGGAAGACCTTCTTACAGTAAAATTCTACGAACACAAAACACAATGTACAATTTCTCGATTCGCAAAGTTTAAAGCAGACACTTTGTTGATAAAATAGATAAGCGACATTGTTTGTACAAATGTATATGGTTCTATGTTCTAACGTTTCAAATTTGTATTTGAGATTTTAAATTTGTATTGGAGTTTTCCATGACATTTAATTTGTGTTTAATAAAACCTGAAAAACTAAAAAAGTTATATGTTGTCTCTGCAGGATCTTACCTACCATTGCCATTTTGGAGTGACACTGTCTGAATATAATCAAATATAATATATTATACATGTAAATATGAACAGGTCCTTAAAGTAGGAATGTATGCAACAATATCAACACAAACAAACTTGTACATTTTACTTTTGAATTTATATTTTAAGATTAAAACAAAAACAGAATAAAACAAAAACACAAGGATAATACAATGTCACATGATGTGAACAAAATGTGTTTTAAGTAATTAAATAAATTCATGTGATTGACTATACATATAATAACAAGCACGATATTGTGCACATACAGAATGCCTGAATAATTATAATAGAAAAATGATAATTGCTGATCATATAAAGCTGTTAAAATGATCGTGATGAAAATTGCAAAACAAAACCTAATCATGTTTTGACTGTTTATTCTCCATAAAAAGCTATCTGTTCCCTAAAAAGCAAACAAAAACACTAAATTTAAATATTAGTTTACCAAAAGCATCTAAACCTGTATTCACGAACCCCTTCTTAAGACACAAAAATAAAGAATAGACTTAGAATCAAGCAACAATTATTGTGCATTTTCAGATATGCTGGGAAACAATGTTGCTTATGTCATTCTTAGAAGGAATGATAAAACTAACGTTGGTGAATATCAAATAATATTCACATTCATTCCGTTGTTAGAAAACAAGAATTTTAAAATATTCTGTATTGTTGAGTCTTTAGAAATGTTGTTGAATACGGGCCCAAGTTCTGTATAAAAGCAACTACATGTACATATTATTTCTGAGTCATGAACAACAAATAAACCCTAATAAATTATTGATTTCTTAGTAGTAATCTAGTGTCAATGGTAATTTCTTTTTGTAATTCCTTTTGTTTCGAATACCATTATTAATGGAAGAAGCAACGTATGTTGCATAACCTGTGACCTCTCAACATGCCTGGCCTACAGATTTTAGTATAAGCTGTTTTCGTCTTGGGGACAACAATTGACGGCCACCTTTCCCACTAAACGTACCGCAACGAAGCTATTCTTCAGAAAACAGTTGTTTTGCCTATCCACAAGTAAACCTACATAAGTTAAACTGATGTTCAGAAAGTTCATCAATAATATCCTGATGTAAAACAAGATCTGCATGCTCAGAAACCTCAAGAATATCTTCATACCCACGGACAACCATTATAGAATGGTTACCAGCAGATCGGTTAATACCAAGAGGGGTCCTTCCTGATAAACTAACACTATTGCCAGAATGTCTTGAATCACTTACCGACCTACCACCAAACCCATCAAAAGAAGAATCAACAACCTGTCTACTACCACCCAAAGTCCCATCAAATCCACCCTTATCTACATAACTTACCACCTGCCTACTACCCAACACACCAGCACACGAACCTCCATCTACGGAACTTACCACCGGCCTACTACCCAACACCAGCACACGAACCTTCATCTACGGAACTTACCACCGGCCTACTAGCCAACACACTAGCACACGAACCTACATCTACGGAACTTACCACCTGCCTACTACCCAACACACCAGCACACGAACCTCCATCTAAGGAACTTACCACATGACTTCTACCCGAAACACTACAATCCAATCCACCTGCACCTGTTATACTTGTCTGTCTATCGCCTAACAACAAAGTAAAACATGCATTATCATCTATTCCCAGATTATGATTCAAATCACCTGACACACCTTCAACCACCAGCTCACCTGAAACATCACCATCAACCATACCCTAATTGTGGTCATTATATACATGGACAACTAAACCACTACCATTAATTTCATTGACGGTATCACGGCTTACCTCTCTTGCAAATGAAATGGGGTTATTACCTTCTACCAATATGTTAACAGAATCGTGATTATTCTGAACGCGAATTATTTCAGCTAGGACAACGCCTATGTTTGGCTCCTGCTTTATAAGATTAAAAGGCCCTGGTATTGTAAATGTAAATTCTTCTCGTGGGGCAAATCTCCATTTATTGTTTGCTTATTACAGTCAAATGCAATTATTTATGAAATATTAACAAAAAATAACTTCACGACTTTTCAAACAGATAAAATGAAATATACAAAAACGAAGATATCAAAAGTGGTGTAAATCATTAAAATATCCCAAGCACTTAGCCAATCTGTTAAACAGTTTACAATTAATGATACATTCTACACCGTAACGTTTTCCCCTGCAGACAGGTTTGTTCATGAAACATTAGACTCAGTCTTGAAAACATGTTTCATTTTTCAAATATAATCATTGGTACTGTTAAAAATGGTTCGCAGACACTTCTCAATTGCAAACATTAACTTATGTATGTGTTTTTTTTTTGTTTAACCTCATCAAAGGAATCGATAAACCGATGTTTTACTTCTCCGATTGAAAGCGATATTTCAATTGCGTGACGTTTCAATTTTTGCATGTTAAGGTGCTACTAAATATTGTATTCATGAAAATTGTAGTCGAATGAAAATTAATTACGAAAAATAAAGTTTGTTATCGGACACGGGAATAAAGAGGGACACCTTGACACCTAGTTCTATATATATATTGTGAATGATAATATTTGTTTAGCTGAATTTTGGTGTCTGCACTCTGTAATATGACTATATATCTTAAATATGTGTATTTGATAAGCAGAAATGACTACTGGTGTGCTCGTTAAGATCAATTTCAACTCAAATATGGAAATTCAATATATCAACCAAAACTGGAAACATAAAATAGGACTAAAATATTTAGCCACGCCCCCATTTTCTAGGCTCCGCCCATTCACCGCTTTTAAACGGTCGGACCGTCTGCGCATGTGTACCGATTAATCGCTAAAGAAGGCGCTAGCGGTGAATTACGTAATTCAACGGATTAAAACGGTTGAAAGCGCTGAAAACTGTTGAAAAGCGCTGACAACGGTTAAAAAAAAAATTCAGCGGATGAAAACGCTATTAAACGGATTTTTAAAGCGATTATCTACCGATTAATCGCGGAACACAAACGGTGACCCCACTGTTTTGTAGGGTTTCAAATAAAACTTCATATACTGATAGAGGACAATGAGAGGAAGGGAAGTGTACAGGGACCATAACTCTTTCTTCAATAATTTAGCAGTTATTGCCATTTGTTTAATTTTCTTATGCGGAACATATCTCCATTTGTATAGAAGGGATTCAAATGAAACTTCATATATAGATAGAGGAAAATGAGAGGAAGTGCAGGCAAAAAGCCGACATTGTATATTTTTAATTAAGTTCTTATCCAATCATGACCAAACTTCCACAGCTTGTGTTTGACTTAAAAGTCTCAGTTGAAGCCAAAGATGGGCAAATTTGGACCACAACCAGCGCAGTTAGGTCCCTTGATTGCATTTTTATTCACAGAGACTTCAGTTGTCTTCTAATCTTAACACAACGTCCACAGTTTGTGTATTATCAAAAGATCAGAGCAGACGCCGGACGACCAGACAATGGGCCGGATTAGACCACAAACACCATAGTTATGTTCCCGTTTTTGTTCAATAATGGGCAGAATTTGCATTTTCCCTGCTAGAGACTTCATTTTTCGTCCAATCTGGATCCGCGCCAGATCTCAGGAACTAATAGATCGAATTCAATGAAACTTTATATGCATCATCCCAGTTTAAAGACCTGCCTGTATAGACAGGTCGTTTCAGTCTGATGATTTTTCAGGAAATTGTTGCCCTTTGTTTATAAATTGGCTGTTGTGCCTGTCACACAATAACATAGCCATTGGTGTAGGGACTTCAAAAACTACTTGGTACAAACGTTTGCTGCCAGAAGCTAACTTGTATCTTTAATGAATCGTGTCTCTAGGTCAAAGGTAAAGGTCACACCTAGAGGTCAAAGATCAAAATTGGCACTTTGCTTTTCCGTGCTTTAACTTGCCATGGATTTTAAAACTCCCTGGCACAAATGTTAACCTCCATGAGACAGCATGAAGTGCACCTATACCAGTTCCGTAGATCAAAGGTGAAGGTCACACTAAGAGGCCAAAAGTCCAAATCAGCTTTTTGCTTGTCTGAACTATGATCTGGCAATTTATTGAATTTATTGAATTATTTTCAAATTAATTGGCACAAATGAGACGGCATGTCGAAAACAAGAACCAGAACTGTAGATCAAATGTCAAGGTTAAAGCTCAAAAGTCGAAATTGGCAGGTCCTTAGGTTTAGGGTCAAGGCCACAGTTAGAGGTTAAAGCGGCATCGAGGAGAATTCATCGGTTCTACTGATATTTTTGTCGTTCATAGAGACTTCATTTTTCTTCCAATCTTGAACAAACTTCCGAAGTGTGTTTGTAATCATACGGTTCAAGTGGTAGCCAACAATGGGCCGGATTGGTCCACAAGCACCACAGTTATGGCCCCTTGTTTGTGGAAAAAAGCAAAAATTACGTTTTTTTTTCTTGCATGGAGATTTCTTTTTTTCATTCAATCCTCATCAAACACGACAGGTTGGTATGGCAATACGATTTCAGCACAAGCAGTAAAAGAGACAGATCATGCTACGTACACTGGGGTTATTTTCCCTTAAATGTGAAAGTAAATGTAAAAATGAACTTGATGCAAGACAGGGATCTCATTTTTTCAACTAAAACACATAATTGTCTAAACAATGCGTTTATGACCATCAGATCTTAATCAAAATTGAATATATGACGGGTAAATTGTATTAACCTCCACTCGTTGGAACAAGCCGGCAAGCATGACATGACATGACAGGTCGCCATTACCTTTCAGAACAGCATTAACAGGTCGCCATTACCTTTCAGAACAGCATTAATAACATCATTCCTCCAAAACTCTCTGCGAAAACTTGTCTACAACTGTAAAGAAAATATATCCAGGTACATACTTGTTTATGGCCATGAGATTTGTCTTCGACAAGCTTTGGCGAGACAAGGAGCAGAAGAAAGACATGTCTGAGAGTTAATCAGATAGATAAATTATTTAAGGACATTATGGCGTACATTCCCACATTTGTTCAAGGCTGTCACAACAGTTAGGATTCCATCTTTGACATTATTCAGGTGAGCCCTTTGGGCCATCATGTACCCCTTGTTTCTGTTTGGAATACAAAACAATCAACTAAGTAAGGGAATGAAATAAGGGTGGTTCCAACTCCGGGTCACTATAACCATACATTTTTACTTTGGTCAAATATGTGTTTTTGAGTATGAACGTCCTGTTGTTGATTGTAAACTTCTATCATTGTCAATTTTAAAAATACATAATTGGCGAAGTATTTGTTCGAAACTGTACATTATTTTTAATTGATCAAATTACTGATAGTAAACGATTAAATACTGTATAATATATGTTACAGGGCGACTTAGACGTGCAATCCTATCCGGAAAAAGGTGGCTGTTGTTCGTAGTTTTAGGTAAAGTACAAACAAATTCCTATTACAGCAACATGAATAATACTTGCAAAATCAACAACTAGTACTACAATAAAACAACCACAATAACAACAACTACTACTAGAACTACTATTACTGCTCGAGTACTCGATTACTACTATTGCCACAACTACCACTGTCGCATTTATAATAATAATAATAATAATAATAATAATAATAATAATAATAATAATAATAATAATAATTATTATTATTATTATTATTATAACTACCACTGTCGCTACTACAATTTATCTACTACTATTACAGCTACAAATATTACTGCTACTACAACAGCAACAACAACTACTACTACAACAACAACTATTACTACTACTACTACTACTACTACTACTACTACTACTACTACTACTACTACAACTACTATTACTACTACTACTACCACTACTACTACTACTACTACTACTGATATTACTACCTCTAGTACTACTACTACTACTACTACTACTACTACTACTACTACTACTACTACCACTACTACTACTACTTTGACAACTACTACTTCTTCTACTACTTCTACTACTACTGCTACTACCACCTCTATTATTATTATTATTATTATTATTATTATTATTATATTGTTATTAGTATTAATAATCTTCTACTTCTACTACTGCTACTATTACCTCTATTATTAATTATTATTATAACTATTATTATTATTAATATTACTTCCACTACCGCTACTACTATAACGACTACTGCATATATATAGAGATAATTACAGGCCTGGTCTTGAGTAATATATCAGCTGAGGTTAAGAATAATATAACGTCGAGGCTTGCCGGAGCCGTTATTTTATTCGTGCCGAACGAGATATATTACAGAAGACCAGGCAGTGACCTGTTTTTCTATTTATCATACCACAGTTTACTAAATATTACACCAATCTAGCTTATTTCTATATTAAAAACTAAGAGCTGCGATGATTTTGCTGAACCGTCTTTTACATGTTCTAATACATGTAATGATCGATTTCTAAAAGTTGATTGGATGATACCATTTTATTTACATTTCCTAATGATAAATATGTTCACTACAAATATATAGATTACACACACGTTCATGCATATAATATTAAAAACGCATACTGAAATGATTTGCAACGATCAATTTTATCGGAAAACACACGTCACCGAATTGTTTTGAGACGCCATTATGGAGTTGTGTATTGAAGTTGACATTTTCAAGATCATGTTAATATTGATTATAGTTTGATCAATATTTTGTAAAAATGTTTGTGTCTTAGCATAAACGTATCCGTGTAGCGAGTTGTAGTACGTTTATTTGGAATTTATTGAAATAATTGTGCATGGATGATTTATTGTTCATTACAGTAACGAAGTGCGCGTTTATGTAAATATTTAAAAATAACGTTTGTGATTTATGCCGAACAAAAATAAATAAATTATATACGTTCTTGGTATAAAAGTGTTTGTTTTGTTTAATCTGATTCATTTTTACTTCAACTCTTGACTTTATAGTGGATTCAGAGTAACATGAAGTACATCCACTCATTGACTCTAGCGACATAATATAAAAATATATCAGGCACCTTTGTATCAGTCCAATTTCAGCATAGTGGTATGATAAATATATTAAAGCTCAGGCGGGATTTAGAAAAAAAGAGCAATTTTTGATAACAAATTTTATGTTTTTATATCAGGGTTCATGAGGTTGAAATTGTCAACAAATTTACATACATAGTATCTACTTCAGGCGAACACTTTTCATGTACATATGAATCATTAGCAGAATTTACAAACTTATTGAACGTTTTCTTAATTACGGAAGTGATGTATTTGACTTAAATAATAGTAAATGCATAGAAAGAATGCACTTAGTTTTTGCCAAACTTTGTTAGAAATAAGAAAACAGATACAAAATAATCTCATATACGGGGATCTGGGACAAAATCCGCTTATTTATTATCAATTTGTTAAAGTTATAAACTATTGGTTACAGTTCTACAGTGTGATAATATTTTTTTTTTTTTTTGTCAACGTTGTACATAAGATATTATTAAGTGATTTTGACATGTACCCATAACAATTGTCTTGGTTTAAAATGTTTAAAACTGTACTAGATAATGTAGGTTTAAGCTATGTACGGTACATCCTGGACGTTGGCGATGTTATTGTTGTTATCTCAATTGTTAACCAAAGAATCGCAGATATTTATAAATAAAATTTGTCTGCGGACCTTCTAAATACTACGAATACAATATAGCTTATCTCGGAAATTGTGTAAACTAAACAAGGTTCAGAATTGCCTTACCACGTTTAAGAGTTTCAGCCCAAAGACTAGTAGTATAGTCAGGAAGATGGCATAACAAAATACTTTAAAATGAAAGGACATGAAAATACTGTAATGTACTAGAAGGCGAATTCGATTTTGTGTTAAAATGTAGGGTATTTATTGATTTTCGTAAACAATATATTGATGCCAATATGATAAAATATATTGAACTTTTGAAATCGACAAACGGACTGACTGCTAGAAGGCGTGCAACCTAAATGTTTAATGCCTTTTACTTAAGAACATAACTTTTTTACGAATGAAGTGTCTCCAAAACAGTTATGAATATGGTAGGTGAAGATTTACTTATGAATTGTATTGCCAAAATGAATCTGTATACTATGTGTATGTATTTATAGAAATGTTAAGTTTATCAGTAGAATATGCATAGATATTGTTAACCTATAAATTTATATAACTTTTATGGGCATTATATATGTTTATGTATGTGAACCTGAATGTTATTTACCAATGCATTGTATTTACTTATAGATGTGTGTTAATTTATACCCAAGGACATATTGCCTAAAGTATTAGAAATACTACTATTACTACTACTGATAATATTACTAATTATTATTTTATTCTTACTACGATTCTACTATAACTACTGTTGCTTGGATTCTACTTGGATAATCGACTTGGAAAAGTCACCAGTTTCAGCCGCCGCTGTTCTCTACAGGTTGATAACTGACTTCGACCCAATAGCCCGTTATTCCCGCCATAAAAATGAAGAGGCAAACCCACAGCCGATAATTCAACATGTGACGGAAACAGCGAATCAACCGGTGTCACAGTCCACTCCGAATATTTCAAAGACAGTGACAAAAGGTATTTATAGTGATTTTGCTTTACAAATGTTCCTTTCTGGTTTATATATCTCGTGGTTTTCTGCCGATAATAGTACGATTCCTGCAAACTTTCTACAAATGATTGTAAACATTACATAAACGTCACTCTTTTCTCAAACTGAGTGTTGAACTCATCAAAACGTCCACCTTTTTCATATAATATATGATTCAGACTATCTTCCATGCTTTTCTGCTGAGAAATATATGACAACCTGATGTTCTGCTGATCATAGTAAGAATCATACAAACGTCCACCATTTTCTTTTCATAAGTACTAGAATCATACACACGTGAAACCTTTTCTGCAGAAGGCAGTTCATTTAAAGAATTATACAAAGGTCCACTATTCTTCTCATAAGTGCTAGAATGATACACACATGAAACCTTTTCAGCAGAATGCAGTTCATTTAAAGAATTATACAAAGGTCCACCATTCTTCTCATAAGTGCTAGAATGATACACACGTGAACCTTTTCTGCAGAATACAGTTCATTTTAAGAATTATACAAATTTCCGCCCTTCTTCTCATAAGTGCTAGAATGATACAAACGTGAAACCCTTTCTGCAGAATGCAGTTTGTTTTAAGAATTATACAAATGTCCACTATTATCCTCATAAGTGCTAGAATGATACAACGTGAAACCTTTTCTGCAGAAAGCAGTTCGTTTTAAGAAGTATACAATTGTCCACTATTCTTCTCATAAGTGCTAGAATGATACACACGTGAAACCTTTTCTGCAGAATGCAGTTCGTTTTAAGAATTATACAAATGTCCACCATTCTTCTCGTAAGTGCTAGAATGATACACACATGAAACCTTTTCTGTAAAATGCAGTTAATTGTAAGAATTATACCAACGTCTGCCTTTTCAAAAGCAACCAGTGCAGTAATAGGCGTGAACTATTATTCCTTTTAAAGTGTATTGCCTTTGTTACACAGCATACTAATACATTTTATATTGAAGTAATAAAGATAGCCGATATTAGAAACTAAAGAAATATTACAATTGTATTTATCTTACCTGTTTCCAGGTAAAGTGAAGATGTTTTATGCTTAAATGTGCAACAACAAACGTGTTATTGCAAGCGTTTAAATAATGACAATACATCTTTAATACAACCTAAGTCAAGAAGCTTCATGTATAAACAAAACTTGCAGTGCAAGCACAGAAAAAAACTTACCGCAATTTAGGTATGTCGCAGAACTTTTCTGGTCTGAACATAGATTTATTATATCTATCTAAACTCCAACTGACAATTTAATGTTAATATACATATTTTTTCACTTTTCTGATAACTATGGTAACTTTTTTAGATTGTGTTGCATTAAAAGTGATTGAATCTATATGTATGGTGTAGATTACAGGTGTTTGTAACAGTCTTTATTAGGCTCACTGTTCATACACTATAATCGAACATAGTAGATCTACGACCCGTTTATGCGCAAAAAGACACTTGCGACACCAAAACAATACCAATATTCATTCTATAGTGAATACATGTTATTATATCTCCGCACAACAAAGCGAACCCAAGTGTTCCAGAACCAGCCTTTATCTAGGTTTGTCCGTCTGTCCGCATGTGTGTATGTAAACACAGTTTTCTCTAATTTTTCTTCCTAAAACAAAATTAAATTTCACAGAATTAAGTTTAGATATGTACAATTTAGCGGTAATTCCCATCCATAGGCATACGTTGCCATAATTAAAGGTATAATGAATTCTAAAATTAATTAAAAGCCTGTGTGGTTATTTTTTTACGCGAAATGCCTCATTGCTCACGGAAAAAGCTATAACATTAATTTTGCGTTGATCGTTGTGTTCCCTGTTTCAGGTAATTATGTTGCAAATTAATAATTTATTATAAACTATATATAGGTTCCGTAAAATACAAGGGCATACTGAACGTGTTCCAACAAAACGGGCGTTGCATCATGCAACTTAATAACACAACCATTAAAATTTAAATAACAAACACACTGAATCCTTCAACTGCCTAGCCATAACATATAAATGATTCAACATGGTTTCATCATTTCATAATGGGAAGCATATTACATTGAGTATTTTATCAATGCTTGGAATTTTTCAACGCGCAACGATCGATACGCGTGAATCTCCTTTGTTTTGGTACATTACTACAACTGAAAAAGAGAAATAATAGATTAGTTCCCGGATATATCATTCAATTACATCTATTAAAGAGACTAATTCACAAAAATCATTAAATTTCTTTACTGCAAGCACTTAAGCATCTGGGCTAACTAAAAACAAATATTATATGAGGCGTGTCGTGGGAAAATCGGGCTTAATGCATGTACGTAAAGTGTCGTCCCAGACTAGCCTGTGCAGTCCGCACAGCCTTATCCAGGACGGCACTTTCCGCTGTAATGGTATTTTCTGTTTCAAGGAAGTCTTTTCTAAACATAAAACCCCCGTCCTGGATTAGCCTACGCATTTACCCCGGTTTTCCCACGACACGCCTCATATAAAGGAAAAACATTTTTCTTCGTCGGGTCTCGAAGCTACGGCCTTCAGTGTGAACAGTCTGTCTCGCTAACCAATCGGTCATTTAGAATTACAAACATTGAAGTGTATTTTTAACGCCAAGGAAGCGATACACAATTTTTTCAAAACACCGACGAAAGGCGTTTCATACATGCACTAGCATATTTTAATCCAAACGACAACGTCAAAATAATCAGCGACAATATCATTTAAAAAATTAACGAACACTTTTAAAACGTTAATATGTATTATGTGTATTGTTCGGAAATATTAACCTTTCCAATGTGTAGTTAATGTACATTACATGGTTACCGCCTTAATGAAGAAAATATTAGATGTTATTGAAATATTATCACTAATACTGCAAAGAGGTTGTCTCATGTCTCTTTTCAGTGATAGTTTACAATTTAGGAGTAATGAAACTCCAGAGACATTATCAGGATCGAAACACTTATTACCAGCCGTTAGTCTTTTATTTGATACTTAATTTCAATACAGATATAAACAAAGTGACACGTCAGATGCATAATCAGGTGAGAGCTCCTATTAACAGCACAAGGACCTTTTTTCAGGCAAATAACCAATCGCCGAAAAAAATCCAGTACAATACACAAACACACGTAACACATACAAAACATAAATATGAAAAAGAACTGGGGTTTATCGCTTCGGAACGTTCAATGCAATGCATTGGGGTTAAAACCGACTTACGGGCACTTCGGACTCACACTTGGCAAATAATTATTCATAATATATGAACATGTAAATAAAGATTAGCCTCATAACATCACAATACAAATTAAACAATTATAAAAGAGAATTCTTATTCAGCTTTATCAAAATGTAATTACTAAATGTTTGGATGTATACCAGAGCAGCAGAATTCCACAGATTGTAGTAGAGAAGAACGCAACGTTCCTTTAACAATGTTTTGGTTTCATTTTTTCAAACACCAATTGATCAGAATTGATCAATTCTGTTTCGTCCGTCGTGTCACTTATTAGGTTTTATGATAACGTATTAAAAGCCAGTTTATTGGAACTGCCATTTTGTATTTTACAAAATCCAATAATTGATACTGAATAATTCATATACGGCTGAAATTATTTTAACTAGGAACAAAACGAAAAATGATATGGTACGAGTACATAGCTCCTAGAGTAATCAATGAGGTATTTCGTGTAAAAGGATTTCCATGCTAGGTATTTGTTAGTAAGAGAAATCATTTTGTCTTTTGGATATATTTTTTGAATTACAGCATAAAAATCCACAATTTGAGAGCCGATGGTAATAAGCTACGCGAATTATGTTGTTGTTTTGAATATCCTGTAGGTGGAGCTTAGCTTTAAAAAATAAAATAAAAATGTTTTTGAATGTCTTACCCCCCAAATCTGTTCTTCATAATATAGAAACACGGCATGCACAGTTTGAGCAATAAATTCTTATATTTAGGGGTAGCTTAAGTGCCTGGAAGATTACCAAAGTTTTCAAAATGCAACAAATTACACGACTTTTACGAGTCTCAAAACTAATTTTAAACAATACAGTTTTTATTTTGAACACATTAATAGTGAATTCTTGTTCAGTTTCTGACAACTACTAGAAATAATTAAATAAGAATGCGGTCTATTTGTTGCGATACTTTATTGTCATCTACCAACAATGAACAAGATCTGAAAAGATATAAGACACATATTGAACTAAAGTATTACCGTAAAATATCTATATTTTCGGACACTTAAAAATCATTAAAATTGTTCTTGTCCGATAATTTGGATACACAAAAATATTCCCAAATTACAGGTGTCGGAAATTTTTTAGACACTATGACAATATTGCAATTACGTTCGGATATGTCCGGTGTATAACGTTTTCTGCCGAATAAACACGGATAGTATCGATTAATGATTTCGCGTGCTTGTTTAATACCACGCCGTATAGTATTATTAATTTTTAGCGATGTTTGCAATAAATTTTAAATCATTTCATATGCATGATTTTGTTTTACAAAAAAATACGCCAAGACTGCATTTTGTCGACCGAGTTCAAATATGATTAAATTAAGCAGAATTTATTGGTAAATAATTAAGACTGGTTTAGACTGGTTCCTTAATAGGCTAATTTCAACAGCATATTTAATATACGCTATTGATACCGGTATACACAATCGGGTAAACCCATTATTTATGGCACATGGCTCTTAACCCAATAACGCTAATGTAACGATCCACCGCCTCCACTCATTCATCTGACAGGTATTATGACCTTCATCCGGTTGTAAAAACACACGTGCGATGTGTCACCGGATTAACGCAAACAGGTTAGAATTGTGCTAAAATACCATTGTCATATCAAATGTCCGAAATTAAGATTCATTAATAATGGTTTAAATCAGGATGTCCGAAAATATAAAGCGACAAAAAAGAGGGTGTCCGAAAATTTACAGTGTCCACAAATATAGATATTGTACGGTACACATGGTAGCTCACTCGCCATTTCTATCGTAACGGAAGTCCATTAACTAGTAGAAATACCAGACCCGAAAGCATGCACTGTCATGACTGTGATAATTTCGGGAACCAAAACTTTTTAATATTGACAAAAGTTTGCATTCATGGGTGTTTCACAACACAAAAGATTCATATAACCAATGGTTCCAAGTTAGACTCTCTCATAATATGTAAGCTACAAATAACTTGCTCAATAAATGAAGATCTGTGGTTCTGAAAAATGTACTTTCTGTAAGACAGAAACGGAAACACATGTTCACTTAATGTGGAGTTGTAATATTACACGAATGTTGTTGAATGACATCGCATCTGTTGTCAAATACATTGAAAATGATTTAGGTTTTGATTGTAAAACCTTTTTATTGAGATCAAGCAGTAAATTTTCTACAAAATATATTTTTTGCATTGAAATAAAGCGATTTATTAACCTCTGTAAACGTAAATGGTAAATCCAACAATTCACGACCTTAAAAATAGTTGCAAAATTGCCTTTGCAATTATTTAACACACACAACTACCAGATAAATATAATAGCATAAAAATATTCAAGCGAAAATCAGTGAAATGGAACATTTTGCGTAATCAGTAAATCTAAAGTTACATACATTAGCATTTGATGTAGTGTACGTATATCTTAAAAGGACTGAAATGTATTATTCGTTTGAAACCGGCAGATTGTTTGCTAAAAAGCATGTAAACTACATATGAAACTATTACTAAGTGCTAATTACAATTTATATGATGCATATTTATGTATGTTGTCGTTCTAGAGGCATTATTTTATTTGTTTTTCATTCGGGCGAACAGCTAAACAGAACATTCTGATTAATCAGTAAATCTAAAGTTACGTACATTTCCATTTGATGAGGTATACGCATATAAAAGCGGAGACTTAAAAGCAATGAAATGTATTCATCGTTTGAAACTACTAAGTGCTAATAACAATTAATCTGATGCAAATTGTATGTATGTTGTCGTTCAAGATGCATTATTTTATATTTTTTCATTCGGGCGTACATTCAATTTTGACTTAGATACACCCTTGAAAATAATATTAATATTTAGATCGAATCTTAAAATTCAAGTCAGGTAATTTTAGTAATTTTACACTACTGCTTACAGACATATATCATTATTAATATATGGATGTTGACATTGAAATTGTAATTGAACAATTCCCCAGCAAGAAAGCCCATATGGGCCCAACATAGGATATACCTGGGGAAATATATCATCTGGGCCCCATAGGGGTCCCATATAATATTTTTCAGCCCATATCGGGCCAATATTGGACCAAGCAACAAGCCCACATGCATTCCCAGCAGATATGCCCAAATGGGTCCTAGTAATTCATCGCATTTGGGCCGGGAAAGGGCTTTATATCTGGCTAATGTACCACGGGCCGCATGTGAGATCCATTTTTGTGGTCATTGTGGTCTTGCCCATATCAGAACTAGTTGGGTCCTAGGCAAGCAAGCCCATGTGGGTCCCAGAGAGAAAGCCCAAACTGGGCGTACAACAAGAAGGCCCATATTGGTCCTAGCAAGAAAGCCCATATAGGTCCCCAGGCAAGCAAGTACATATGGATCCCAGCAAGAAAGCCTATATGGGTCCCGAACATTAAGGTTCATATGAATCAACAACAGAAAGCCCAAATGGGTGCAAGCAAAAGAGCCCGCATGGTGTTCCAAAGAATCCAGCCCATATGGCCCCCTGCAAGAAGGCTCATATGGGTCCCCAACAAACAAGCCTATATGGGTCACACAGAGCAACCCCACATGGGTCCCCAGCAATCAAGCCCGTATGGATCCCATTCAAGCAACCCTATATGGGTCCCATCAAAAAAGCCCATTTGGGTCCCCAGCAATTAAGCACATATAGGTCACGGCAAGCCAGCCCATGTGGGCCCGATATGGGATATGCCTGGGCTTATTAACTACATGGGCCCCATGTAGGTCCCACATACATGTAATGCCCATATCAGTCTCAGATGGGTCCCAGGCCAACAAGCTCAAATGTTTCCTAGCAAGAAAGCCCACATGGGTCCATACAAGCAAACCCATGCGAGTGCCATTTCGGTTCCCCAAAAGCAAACCATATGGGTCTCGGTAAGAACAAGCAGGTCTAGATGGGTCACTAATAGCAAGCCCATATGGGTCTCATCATATGTGCATATGGCAGTTGTTTAGGGCGGCCATATTGACTTTAAATGTTTTTCCTCAACTTAAGCATTTTCTGGTTTAAAAAGCAGTGATTGCAGAACTGTATACACGGAATCCAGTATTTTTGTGCCTATTAGAAAAGACAGTCGCTTAACAATGAAGTTCATTAGCCTTACAACGCTAAATGAAACAAAAACAATGCATACTATAATTACTGATGTTATTGACATTTGATATTTATATCCAGTGGTTGTTAATTTGAGCACATGCAATCATAGTCTAAATGTTGTATTATGTCGACTTGAAATTGATAAGTGTATGTTGTTTATTTTAATTCACATATTCCCGATCAAGGCTCGTAAATAAACATGTTTAAAAAATATTTGACAATTTTCTTTAAAATGGAGAAGTTAAGCAAACTTAGAACATTTGAATATTTAAAGATTGAAAACAAATTATCTTAATCATGCTTCACGTTTGTTTTTTAAAACATGTGTACCGTATTTATCACAGTTTGAATTGTTGTTTATAAAGGCTCAGTATTAAATGTGGGACATGTTTTAACCATTTTGTGCACGTTAGTAGTATTTAGATATGGCTTTAAGAAATTAACATTTATAACACTTCAACTCGTTGCATACTTGAATTTGTTCATCTTGTAATCATTCTCATATGTCTTCTGACAATGGTATTTCCAATTAAATGTATTCAACTAACAAGCTTACCTTATTGAAAATAATAATTGCACAACTGCTTGATAAAATAGTCATACTAAAACGTCTCTGCTGGGTTAATTGGTCCATACTATAAATGATTGTTACATTAAGTATGGTATTTCTACTTGTGAAATTACAATAGTGTAGTTATTTTAAATAAATGTCTCACATTTGATCCCATTAATACCAGTAAATGCATTTTTACTTTTGTCTATGATGAAATCCTCAAATTATACCTGTGTGCTAGAAGAACTTTTTGATGCACACTTTCAAATCATGTTTATAGTGCTCTCTTTAGCACGATGGCGTACACATATACTATATGTGAAAGCAATGGCATTGTGTCATATCAAGTGGTAGGATTGGCCATACTGTGTGTGTTGCTTTTAAGTATGTATGAATTTACTCATGGTGTTCTATTCTTTCATTGGTGCGTATAGTGCCACTTATGTGCATTTTACAATCATGATCTTTCTTCTAGACTTGTCAATCAGGATAATCTTAATAGTATGGTCCATTGTTGTAACACAATGAAAAATGCACATTTGTTTATTAATAGTAAGTGTTATTTTTTAATCTGCAAATGGCAATCCAAGTAAAGTAAGAACATATTAAATGTGTTGTTGTATACAAGAATGAACTAAATTAAAAAAACAATTATCTATATGCCCCGCAGTTTGTGAGTTACATTAGTAGAATAGTTTCCGTTTATGGCATTTTGCAATGCATCTTATATGTCTAACAAACAGGATATTCATATGAACGAAACCCACATGGGGCCCATGCAAACATAGTTTTTTAAACCCAAATGGGTCCCATACAGGTGGCCCTTAGAGGACCAATATCGAAATCAGGATAGGTCCTATTTGGGCAACCTTTATGGGGTAATCGGTATTTCAAACTCCTTTTGCATGGGTCCTATATATGGTTAGCTCAAATCAAGGCCCATCTTGTATCCATACAGGACCCCCATAGGACCCATATTGCAGCCCATATGGGACCCACGCAAAAACAGTTTGCAAAATTCCACATGGCCCTATATCGAAGCCCATATTGGACGTATATGTGTATCTCATATAGGACCCACATTGGGTCTACAAGGGACCCAAATAGGTCCCATATAGCAACCCATCGGGAACCCATATGAAACATTTTGAAAAATCCCATTTGGCCACATATGGGGTGCCCATACCGGACCTATATCGAATCCCATATGGGATCTACTTTGGGTCCACATGGGATACACATAGGTCCCATATCGCAGCCCATCTGGGAATCATACAAAAACAGTTTGCAAAATCCCATTAGGCCCCATGAGGCTAGCCAATACAGGACCCATATGGGTCCCATATGTCCTTGCTGGCTGGGTCTCTGGCTTGAAGGACAGAAATTTAGACTTTTGGTTATCGCGTGACTTGTATTTGTTTGATGTTTCGGCTCTATTACAGACTAAAATGTTCAGAGTAAAGTTTTTGTCGATACATTTTCCTTAAAAATGTAGATTTTTAAGTGCTTAATATTCAAAATACACCAATTTTGCATTTTTTTTATTCAAAAGTCATACAGATGTTTGGTTTGGGGATGGCTGCATACCCGAAACAATATTATGAATCCATATGGATATAGGACTTATAATGAATAATAATAGCAATAATTCCAATCTATAATAAAGAGCCAATTACAAACACAATTATAGAACAACCAATATATATTTCCAAGGCAACATCTGTTCATGAACTGAGCTCAAACTCAGAGAGAACACTTATATATTACAAGTTTTTATACACCGCGCACTTTAGACTGAATCGTGAAGTCCCCTGGTAAATTGGTAATGAAATTAACAAGTGCCAGTTTTACTAATTTGAAAAATATTGCCCTGACAATTACACAAATTTAGGGATGGAAGCGAATACTGAAATGAATATTCGAATATTCGTTTAAGGTATTCGAATATATTCGAATATTCGTTTTTTTAATACTACTATATACGGCACTCTGTCTGAATATTTGTCAATTGTCGTTGATTGGACATGTTTGGCATGTGTGGTAGAACGTTACCTGCCCCGCCCACCTGCTAGGCAGGAAATAAGCCTGGAATTCATGTTAAAACTTTACAATCAAACTGGAAATAACTGGATTTTTTAAAAGAAATTTTGTTTTTTAAATAAATTTGAAAATCGAATATTCGTAATCGTTTTTTTATATTCGAATATTATCCGATATTCGAATATTTGGTCCCATCCCAGCACATATTGTTATAATTATCATTTTATTCTTTTCCTTTGACAGAGAGCAAATGAGGTAATATAAACCTTTAATGTAACAATTCGTGCGTTATATACTTACATTTAACATTCACTTCACGCATTTAATTTAAAGGCCAAAAATAAAGATATTGTTAGTGTGGCAAAATTTAACAGAACAGGGCCCAGTTTTTCAAAACTGTAACGGCAAATTTAGCTAACAGCCTGTTAACTTTAGATGTAAATAACATTTATATTTGACGCAACTTGTTAATCAAACATTTTTAAACACTTTCAGCATAACAATTTGTATATAATAAACTCACAGTTTAATATTGTAATGTTTAATTAACATAAACATTTTGATCCAAATTTTAACGGCCGTGAGCTTAATTGGCCGTTAAAGTTTTGAGCAACTCACCCAAGATAGTTAGTTGATCGACACTATCTGGGGTTAGAAACTGTTATGACAGTTTTCTAATTCGACACGTTAGCTAAAACGTTTTTGAAAACACAGTTTTATACCTATGATCGACGCGCCCCCACTAATTGGGAATTGACAAGTGCAGCACCGTATGTAATAATGTATTCTTAAACAATCATTAAGAAAGGCTAATAGTCAAGATGCCAGAGTGGGTAACCTAACTTTGGAGTACACACAAAATGTTTTGGTATCAAAATGTTCAGGAAGATGTCCTCTCTCAGAATCTGCTGTATGTCACTTATTTATATCATATAATATCATGTATAAAGCAGTAGGAAGCCAATATTTCGTTGGCATAGTCCCTTTTTTAAGTCTCTGGCTGTTTCATGTATAAAACTGTGTACGTCCGTTGTCATCAAATATTTAAACAAGTCAATAGTGTGTTTAGTATTTTACATTTTTGTAAACCGAAATCAATACGTTTCATAAAGACAGTTGAACTAAAAGGTCCACATGACTTAAACGTATGTTAAGTTTTCACTTTGGAGCTTTGTAAATACCGACTCTGAAATACAATATAGTTTGAAATAGTTAAAATAATAAAGCGAAGAACTAAATTATTATTTGGATAATTTAACAAAGAAAATATCAATACGGGTACACAGGATAGGAACTTGCATGTCGCAATGTACATCTATTAGAGATTCTTAAGAGGCACGGTAACTGGAAAGATGTCATAAAGATAAGAGCTTATCGATCATAAACCATCGGTTTCGCTCGGAGCATTTCCGATTAGTTCCAGTAAGCAGCCATCCCTCGGACAGGATCATTGATTGTCATCAACCGACCTAACAGGGGTAAGGCGAAAGTGATATTGCTCAGTATGGCGGGATTTTTGGTATACACATTTTGATTCGCTGTTAAGAACTTAGCAATAATTCGTGATTGGCTGTTAAGAACTTAGAAGGAATTCGTGATTGACTGTTAAGAGCATAGGAAGAATTCGATTTTTGCCAAGAACTATAGGGAAATATCAGATTTACTGAAACAATTGCAGGAGTTAATTATATCTAGAAATCATTAAAAATTATTATAAATAATGTAAAACAATACTGCTACTACTACTAATACTAATGCTAATACTAATAATACAAATGCTTCTACTACTACTAATAATAATAAATTAATATAAAAAAAATAATAATATTAATAATACTGATAATAATAATAATAATAAATAGTAATAATAATAATAATAATAGTTACTATAATAATAAAAACAGTAAATGGAAAATAATAAGATGAAATGCAATAGGTTTTTTCTTACGTTTTCAGTAGTAGTTTTATTATTAATGAATAGAATGTTAATAAAATGAACTACGCAAAAATAGTTATACTACTTCTACTGCTGATAGTACTAATTATAATAACAATATTATTTGTACTACTACTACTACTACTATTACTACTACTACTACAACAACTACTACTACTAATACTACTACTACTACTACTACTACTACTACTACTACTACTACTGCTGCTGCTACTACTACTACTACTACTACTACTACTACTACTACTACTACTACTACTACTACTACTACTACTACTACTACTACTACTACTACTCCTAACAATGTTTAAAATAATAATAATAATAATAATAATAATAATAATAATAATAATAATAATAATAATAATAATAATATTGGGAATTGCCAGAATATTCCGAAATTCATAGAAAGAATTAAAATTGCAGGAACAATTCGAAAATCATAGGAAGAAGTCAAACATGGTAGGAAGAATCCAATTTACGAGGCTAAAAGCGTCAACATTCACAAATTCTTCCTAAGTAAGAATTAATTTTCTCTAAAGAACAATTATTTATTCCTAAAGAAGATATAATTCTTATTTGGGAAGAAATAATTATTCCTTAGGAAGAAATAATTGTTCCTACGGAAGGATTTGTGACTTTAGAACCTCATGGTACGCCATAGCTAAATGCTATTTTAATAAAGTTATAATATTTTGTATGCATTTATTGCTGATTTTTACGAAAGCCGGTGATTGCACTGCCGATGAGTTCATTAACTACTATACATCTATGCTAGGTTTTTGTATACAAAAATAGTGCAATAGTGGAAATATCAAAATGTATTTCACCAATAAAATTTAATATTCCACTGAAAAGCATAACCTAAAATTCTATGACCACGGATGTATTTAAATACGATCTTACTACTACAACTACTACGACAACAACAACAACAACAACAACAACAACAACAATTACTACTACTACTACTACTACTACTACTACTACTATTACTACTACTACTACTACTACTACTACTACTACTACTACTACTACTACTACTACTACTACTACTACTACTACTACTACTACTACTACTACTACTACTACTACTTCTATAACAACCTGCTCTTCTAGGGATATCAGAAAAGACACCTGATTTGTCTTTTAGAGTTCCCTCTTTTTCATTAGCCGCTACTATGCTATATACTGTTTAGTGATTGGTTTCGACCCAAAATAGAGCTGCAACGAATCGATCAATCGATTGCGAATGTCTTGATTCGACTGACGATACTAAACCAGCCAATTTCGATTCGATTCTAATTTCATATATTTATAGATGATTGGTCATGAAACTATTTGTTATAATTATGGTTTTGCGTAGATTTGTAATTTGATCATGACACCATGGTTGCTGGACTAGTTATCTTAAACCTTATCACCATTTCCCACGGTTCTTATTTATATAAATATATTTGGCACATTTGTTCACATTACCCGATACCATGCCAATATTTATAATATATCATGACACCATGGTTGCTGAACTAGTTATTTTAAACTTTATCACCATTTCCACTGTTCTTATTTATATAGATATGTTTGGCACATATGTTCACATTATCCGATAAAATGACATTATCTATAATAACAAATATAAATATGTCCTATATTGCAAGTCATGACTAATGAATTATCAAAAAAGCCTGTATACAGAAATAAATAATCGAATCGAAAAATTCAACTTAAAGATCTTTGAAATCTCTATCGAATCGCATCGAGCCTTGGCTGAATCGTTGGAGCTCTAACCCTAAGCTCGCATTATTCAATATATAGCCGTACAGTCGACTGCATATCCAATAACTCCAAATGCGCGGCATCCGGTGAATCTACTGATGTCAATACCAGCATCAAATACATCTTGTATGCAGACAAAAGGTGTTGACAGTGATGGCTGTTCTTATTTCTGTTACAAATTGTAAATTTTCTTATACAAACGTCCGACTTTTCTGCTGCCAATTGTATTATGAAATATTATTAACTCGCCCGTTTTCCTACTGGGATTCTTTTTGTACAAATTAAACAAGTACACACTTTTCCCTTTCCTGATGCGATTTGTGTTGGAAAATATTACAAACTCCCCCGTTTTCCTGCTGGGAATTAATATTGTAAGAATTAAACAAGTATAAACTTCTCCCTTTTCTGCTGCGAAGTGTATTGTAAGAATCTCACAAACTCCCCTTTTGTCCTGTTGGGAATTATATTGAAAGAATTCAACAAAGACTAACTTCCCTCTTTTCTACTGCCAATTGTATTATAAGAAGCTCACAAACTCTCCCTTTTTCCTGCTGGGAAATGTATTTTAAAAATTTAACAAATACGCGCTTACATCGATTCAATACTTGTTTTATTGCATGCTGTAATTTCTTGTGCCATGTGGGTATAAATTTGTATCTTATTACTACATGTAAATCGATAGAATAACAACCCATCGAATAAACATGAGCTATATACTTTCGATATTTGAAGATTGGAGGCCGTGTTTTAAACATTAAAAGTAATACATAACTTGTTAAAAAGGTTGATGATCAATTGAAACTCGATTACATCATGGATTATTTTTTTCTCGTCGAAGTGCACGCGGATTGATACAATCGGGTTTCTGCAAATAATGATAGAAACGATGTCACTATTGGAAAGACGAATTCCTAAAACATCTTGTTTAATGCAGAATATTGCACTTATTCTTAAACAAGTGACAGAAAAATATGATAAATATAATATAATGTGAGTGTTGAATAAAGATGAAGTTTATCATGTTCTTGATCTTTATCCAACACTCATATAATATTCCCTATTTATTGAAATAAATCTATCTATTAATTTATATTTTTGTAATATAGGAATAATGAAACTCCAGAGACATCATCAGGAGAGAAACACTTATTACCATCTTTATACGCCTCCAATATATTGTCCTCTATTATGTAAAAAGAATATTTTAATGAATCTTTAAATCTGAAGCAAGACATTACTTCTATATCAAATATAAATACTTAATCGGGAGATTTCGTATCATATTTCCAGGTGTTCAGAGACTTACCCCGATAGTGTACAGTGAACCTTGCAGCGGGACTATCAACGACTCACGTCGGACCACGTTATTCCACGACTATGATACAGTGCTGCCCTACATGAATGGTACAAGATGCAACAATACATTACAACTGAATGTTTAAACGATAGTTGACACATATCCAGTTGCACCAGTGTTAGAGAAATTCACGTGTAGTTATTATAACAGAGATGGTCAGTAACTCATTGCCATATTATTTAATTATTACGCATACCAATGTAAAACCTATAAACAAAACACAAACGTTTAATCACAACCTGATTAAATCTAGTGTCACCGGCTTGGACTATATTGATACAACGTGTCAATTCCCACCACTGGCACATAGTTCATATGTTGTTATTCAATTTACTTAAAAGATTGTACTCCCATGTTTGCTCGCATGAAATTCATATCACAAATAGTTTAGTTCAATTTATATAGTGCATTCTTTGTCTGGCTCGTGTTAAATGTATTAATATATTTTTAAAGACTTATTTTGATCTTATTTAATTCTCGTATCTTTCACATTTTTAACATTTTGAAATGTAGATCTGACAGCAAATCCCTATCTAGGCTCTGACCCGGCCCAGTCCGTCTCCGAGAAGAGAATAGTCCTCTCCGAGCGTCTACTATCATATTTTAGTAATACAATTGTCTTGTTTCGGTATCTTTATTTTTAGACTTATTCGGGAACATGTCAGACATAAACGCGCTACCAAAGGACGCTGATCCCGTGTTTATAACTGGGGTTTCGTCTAATCACTTTCAAGAGTCCATAGAGATGTTCAAGAACTTCAACTTGGTTGTGAAGAAAATGAAACCAAGCCTGAGGATGATCTTTTACGACTTGGGGTTGCAGGCTGGAGAACCAGAAAAAGTGAGTCAATCGTCAAACATTACATTAAAACATTTTAAACGATATATGTTTGTACAACAACAAAGTTTTAATCGTTCATTTTTAGCTTTGGACACATTCTCGGTGGCTTCAAGTGTTGTATATAATGTATTTAAGGTATAATAGTATCTCAAAATATATATAAACATGTCACAATGTCTACACACGTTTCCAGAAATATGAACGAAATTAACTACTTTGCACTTTATTTCGCAATAATTTAACAGACGATCATTCTTAAAACGTACAGAACTGGATCAGAAAAGTTATTTTGTTCTTTTGTTTCATCTGTTTGAATACCATTTTTAACATTTTTAACATCGTTTACAATTGTTATTTTGCACAGTTCTTGATTGGTGTTATGGCCACACAAAAATGGATTCGCGTGTCCTTGCTTCCGTTGATACAATAGAATTACAATTTGACCATTTCTTGGTTGTTGCAACGTTTTATTTCAGGGAGTCATTATAAAATATATAAAGTGCATTTACCTCTTTCTTTAATGAAAACTAAAATCTTTTTCCTACGAGACTTAGACTTGTGTCCGTTGTTACCACGCAAAGAGTTAAACATAGTCTTGTTTCTGCCAAATACAACTGTAATAGTAGTTTATATTCGTAGTATAAAACCGCTATAGTTATTATAAATTTTGTTTTATATTCTTGCCACACCTTGTTTTTGACCTAATCAAATCACTGAAACGTTAATCAAAATGAATATAGCCAATTGTTTGTTATTCCATATTCACGTTGGAACCGTTTATTTTTGTTGTTGATGTTACTCATCTTCTTACCTAATTGTAGATAAAATCCGTCTGTCAGTGTGAATACAGACTGTTTCCATTTGAAAGGTTTCCAGAGCATGTGAAACCTCTCAAGGGCTATGCCTTCAAACCACTGGCGATAATGGTAATGGATACACAGCCACTATTTTCATTGTTACTTTGTTTTTTTCTGATCCATTAATTAATTTTACCAGGGTTTCTTTGTTGACACATAGGCATTATGTACAATAAAATTTAATTATTCAAACAGACGTTGTGCTTATATCTAGCTTTGGATCAGATCACATGTAGCGGCAGTCATAGTTTGTAAATGTAAATAAACAATGGTAACTGCAGGTTTTTTCCTGGCAATGTAACTGCAGTTTCAAATTAATGACAGTAGTCATTCAATTGTAACTGTCGTTACAATTTCATAACAACAGTTACGTAAAGTTGTTGCTGGCGTGCGTTTATATGTGTATATATGTAATTTCCACCTATAGTGTTCGCAATAATCAGCGCGCTATTCCATTGTAACTGCGGTTACAATTTTATAACAACAGCTAAGTATGTTGTTTTTTTTCTGGCGTGCGCATATATGTGTATATATGTACTTTTATCCTAAAGTGTTCGCAATAATCAGCGCGCTATTCTCTGACAGTTTTTGTATTAGGTCTTTCCATTTAGTCCAACCGTTCTGCATCCCCGATTTCCAAATGCCAGTATGACTCAATCAGCGGCTGTCGTTTCCTGTTGAATTGTATGTTCCATTATCGCATCTTGGTCAACACTCATTTTAATTACCAGAAGCGAACCTGCTCTAATAACCAATGTTTCAAAAATGGACATCGCATAGTGGCTGGTTCTATGATTTTCAAATTCTGTCAACTACTTATTGTTTTAAGTTTAATATAATTATTTTGCTTACTACTCCAGATGGTATTGAAAGAATATCCGTTCGCCTTGTGGATGGATTCATCTATACGTTTTAAACAAACAAACGTATCACGACTGTTCGACATGGCTCGGCGTTTGGACATCATCTGCGTGGCTGGTGGCGGCTCAGTCGCTCGACGAACACTTCCGGCGACGTTCGAATATTTCGGCGAGCAATCATGTACCTTCAGGAATCTTTCGGAAATTCAAAGCGGGTTTATAATAGCGCGAACAACTCAATTTGTTATAGAGAACATACTAAAGCCGTGGATTGCGTGTGCCCTTTTGATCGATTGTGTGGTACCCCGCGAAGGATGGAGCAAATATTATGATTGTGATCAGCATGGACATGTTTATGGCGATTGCCATAGATATGAACAGTCCGCATGGGCAATATTGCTCTACCGCGCCTACGGTTATGATGTCTATATACGTATGCAAAGATATGAAGGAGAATTTGTGAATCTACCCTGGCTTCAGGTAAATTTATAAATACGTTGACTGCAATAACCATTAGCAAAATAATTGGTATTAAATGGTAACTGTATAAATATATTTCAAGGAGATTTTGTGCACATACCATGGCGTCAGATAAAATTATATAATATGGAAAATTAAATAAGTCCTACGTTAGACTTATTTAGTCCAATTTATGTTGAAATGTTTTGTTGTTCCCAAGCTGTATGAATTTGTTCTGTAACTGTTTTTTATACCATTTGTTTTCGTTTGTGCTTTAATGTGAATTGTGTCAGACACCCTTACATTTTTTGCCACGCCCGAATGCTTAATAATATGAAAGTTCAATATAGATTTCCGTTTCCGGTGTAAACATGTATGATTGTTTGAATCAGTCTTCGAAAAATGTAAATCTCTACGTACAGTAGCTAAAACCTCTGAGCAATCACAGAGCAGTGTTCTCAGATGGGTAAAGGTGTATCGGATCCAGGTAATTCTCCCATTACAGACTGTAATAACTGCCTGAAACGACGACACAAAAGGCGATTTTCCAGGAAGAGAAAAGTTATCTCCCCTGACCAAGCAAAAGCTGAGAAAAAGAGTAAGCAAACGTCAGAGTCGGATACTGACAGTACTGATAGTTCAACCTGTGACTGGACTGATATTGTTATACCAACGAAGAACTATTACGCTCCCCTGTTTGAACAGCTAATGTCTAATCTAACGAACGACAGTCCCAACACTACGGCGATCAGTGCTAACCCAACCAATATAAGTTCACCTGATCGAGCATCAACAGGACAGGCTCAGTATCACGTTAATGAGTCGGGTCATAATTACATAATGAGCTCACTTCCTCTGACCCCGGCCAGGATGACAACCCCACCCACCCTCCAGTCAACCCCTGTTCAAGGGGCATGGATATGCAACATCATTTCTAACGGACTTTGACATACACAGGATAGTTCAAACACTCCGTGAAGAAATCCAGTCAATGTTTTAAGCAGCAGTTGCTGAAAAAGTAGCTTTACTTTAGAATGAACTTACACAGTTGCGGAATACGGTATCCGACCTAAATACTAAGTTAGCAGGTCTTGAATTTGAATTAGACAATGCAAACCAATACAGTAGACGTCACTGTGTACTCATGAGCAATGTGAATGAGCAACATGAAGAATCCACTGATGAGATAATCTTACAGATTGCCAAAGACACTGGCTCCACTATCAATATCCAAGACATAGACAGGTCTCACAGGAATGGACCCATTAACAGGAATGACGGTAAACCAAGAGACATAATTTAAACGTTTATTAACTACAAAGCCAAATCCAACTGCATGAAATCCAGAAAACAACTTAGACTCAACAAAACCAAAACCTTCATCAATGAACAATTAACACCAATTAGGAGAGAGATAGCCTTCCAATGCCGACAGCTGAAAAAGGACTCTCAGTCTCCTCTGACAGACACATGGTCATATATGGTCATATATGGGAACATTGCCATCAAAGTCACCAATCAGAAGTCAAGTATCAGGATAAACTGTCTTCAGGAACTCTCCAAACCCAAATAGACAACCACCTTTTTTCATTTTCCACACAAGCACTGTGCACCCTTACTCTGATAGAGATTCATCATCAATGAACATGTTTTCATTGACATGCCTTACTTTATATATCTACTTATATTACAATCATGATAATATCAACATATATTATCTATGTTTTTAATTGTATTTTTTATGTTAAGATCAAAAGCCATTTCCTATTGTGTCATTGACCCCAATACATCTACTATAATATTTACTTTGTTAACTTGTATTTTTCATGCGTTCGATCAAAAGCCATATCTTAATTATAGTGTCATTGACCCCCGATACATCTACTAAATGTTGTATGTTTCGTCTTGTCCACTTACTTAACAAGTAAATAATAAATAATACTATAATTCACATTCTACTTTGTATGCACATTTTCTTTTGTTGCTGGTATGTCATTATTAATTTTATTTTTACCAATACAAACTACAGGTCAAAACATTTAGTTTAGTGATCATATGGAAATATTCATATCCATTATTAACAATTTTAATAAAATGTTTAGGACACTAAGGGCATTAGTGACCTAGGAATTATCTATCAATATTGCTTTGGCCAAACATTGTTGTTATTAAATGTTGTTACCATGTGTGAATTACTGCTCTTGTATATACTTCCATAAAAATAAATTATATCAAGTTTATTTGAGTGATTGAATAATCTTTAACATGTAGTCAAATTGGTATTTATTTTACCAATTATTCATTGTATGTGTTTGATTAATTCCCAACCATATATTCAATTTGCTATGTACATTACCAACTTTGAATAGTAACACCTGCATGTTTTGCTTAAAATACTTTCAAATTAAGACAAGATATAAAACTATAAGCTTTAAACAAATCAATAAATAAATAAAATGATAAGTAAACGGTAATATATGTCAATATTATTATTATTATCTTTACTTTTACTAATCATATGTCAATGTAAGAATTATCTGTGGTAAAATTTAAGCAGGGTGTGGAAATATAAAAATTATTCACTTGTCCATGGACAAGTTCACTGCATAAATTTGCTTGTCCGCAAACAATTGCCACGTGTCTAAATAAAAATATAGTTTCTATTCCTGACGTTTATGATATAATTTATAATTATAAACAAATTGCAACTTCTTAAATTCTGTTAAAAGATATTATTATAATATATTAATTGACTTCAAAATTTTACATCATTATCACACCCTGAAATTGTACTTATCAGAACAGAACAGAACAGAACAAGACTTCTATTTTCACCCAAGTATATAACATATACAATTAGGGCATTATAACAAAGCAAAATTGTTAGTAAATTAGTAACTTTCCGATAATGTGTACATTAACACCAATGTATAGATGATATACGGGGGGTATTTAAATAATAAGATGCATAGCCGGAACATACGATAATAATCATAATAATAATAATAATAATAATAATAATACTAATAATAATAATAATTATAATTATAATAATGATAGCAATAATATGAGATCTCTTATCAAAATCAAAATACCAAATTCTTAATGAAATTATCAAAATCACAATCATTATCATATCATATTCAAAATCATCATACTAATCATAATAATCATAATAATGATAATCGTCATAGTTATCATAATCATCATAATCATGGCAATGATAGCAATAATATGAGATCTCTTATCAAAATCAAAATACCAAAATGAAATTATCAAAATCACAATCATTATCATAACATATTCAAAATCATCATACTAATCATAATAATCATAATAATGATAATCGTCATAGTTATCATAATCATCATAATCGTGGCATTTAAGAAACAAATAATAATTCAGTTCTATAAGAGCATTTTAATACTAGCACTGGTAAAAATAATTAGTGGTTTGTGACCATAGTTGTGCGGTGATGTATTTTCTTTTGCACACGGCATTTCGGATTGAGAAATTGAAACGACTACGCGTTTTAAAAGGTTTATATTTTGCGTCAGAAATTTAATTCATTATGAATACTTAACAGATATTTGTTGCGAAAGAGTGTTTGCGTTAGCGTTTATGGTGTTGGAGCTAGCTTTGTAACGGTTTCAATCAACAACAGTTATTTTTGTCGTGATTTACGCTTGAGTGCACCTGCACGCGAGGTCGATGTTGACCACAAAGGCAAGATGGAGGACCTATTATGTGAGGTAATTACTCTAATCAGTTTTGCATTGCAGGATTACAATGGAGAATGCCGTTATATGAGGGGTTAACATTAAATGAATGATGGGGCAAAAGCAAATTATAATTTGTGTGCTGGATAAGTTTAAATGAAAGTAACAAAAGTATAATTATTAATTTATGTACTAGTACTGCAAATTAATTAGGATAAAGTAACAAGATTGTTAGGTAAAATATAGGTATCAGTTGTATTCATTTAGAGTGCAACAATTGTTTCCATTGCGTTAATTGAAATATAATATTAATATAGCAGGCAACAATATTTAAAATGTTAACACGTGTACTTGAGTGGTACCATTTTGTACTACTCTTATATAATGCTGCAATTATTTCTGTTATATGAGTATAAGTATATAGCAATCTTACGTTAATATTGACATATAATTATGCAGTTATCATTTGATACAAATACAGAATGAAGCTATTATTTACATTGCACAGTTTATATTTACATTTCTACTTAAAGTAAATAATGTGATTAATATACACATGCAAAAATAAATACATTTGTGACCAGACAAATATTTGATTACACAAGCGTAAACGGTCACTTATACTGAGATAATAGGTAAATATGTTATGCTGTTAACAATAAAACTATATTGAAATAAGGACAGTATTGTTACAAACTACACTGTTAGAGTTGGTGTATAGCTGGTGGCATTGGTAAATACAGGTAGTTAAATAGATAACTTGCTATCACTTAAACTTACTGAATATGAAGCGAATAAATTTTGCTTGTATTCTGTAATAGTTGTAAGGAATTAGATGTTAGGATTGTAATAAGAGTAGCATCATAAAGATCATGTCCTAAGAATTGTTCTCTTTCAGATTTAAAGAAACCGCAGTTCAGTAGATAGTGATGTTCGGAGCCAACTTGACCAGAGTTACAAAGTCTGCATATTCTTTCCTCAAATGCGGTTCCATCGTATCGACCGGTTTCAACTGGGAACCAGTGATTTGCAGTTCTAAATTTAAAGAGGTATGTATATTCAGTTTTTGAAAGTTTTATAAAGTAGTCTTCAAAGGATGGAGTTTGTTTGAAACTGTATATATTTGTCCCTTAAGTGTTTGCTGTAGTTGAGTGTGCCATTGGGTTTTGAATTGGGTTAATAATTTGGCTTTGACTAAGCGGTAAATATTATTCGGGGTTGTTAGGAATTGGTTATCCCATAAGTTACTTAAGTTTACTGAGGTGAGGATTTCTTTAATTTTGTTGGCCCATTTAAAATTTGAGTTTGGCAAGTTCATCATGTATTTATAGATTTGGATAGATAATTTCTGATCTTTGCCTATTAAGATTCTATTCCAAAATGAGATCATGCGACTTTTGATGTTAATTGCTATAGGGTATCTGCCAAGTTCACCATATAAAAAAGCCATTGGGGTTGATTTCCGAGCATTCGTAATTTTTCTAAGAAAGTTATTATGGACTTTCTCCAAGATATCTACATTTTCAAAACCAAACATTTCCGAGCCATAGATTAAAATTGGTAAAACAGTGTGGTCGAAAAGTTTAAGAATTAAATCAATAGGTAGCTCTGCATTATTTGCTCTAGTATATAGTATTAAATGCCAGTTATCACAGTATTTATGGAAGATATTTAAACTATTTTGGAAGTCTATTTTTGAATCAGATAAAATCACAGTGTCACCAGCATAAAGTAGAATAAGTAGTTTTAGCCAAAGAGACAAATCCAGTTCTATGCCAGTTGAGCTATTGAGGTGCATATGTGTTTGAAGGTCATTTAAGAAGATGGAAAAAAGAATTGGAGATAGATATTCGCCTTGTCTTACGCCAATTTCTGATATGAAGGTTCTGAAATATTGCCGTTAATAGTGATACTAGATTTGATATTGTTGTACATGTTTTGAATTAAATGTAGAAACTTGCCATTTATATTTTGTTTAATACGTTTGTGCATAGGCCAATTCGCCAAACCTTGTCGAAGGCTTGTGAAAAATCAATGAAGGCGCAGAATAGCTTTTGTTTTCTTTTTTTCAGTATTTCGATCAATGATTGTAATGTAAAAATATGGTCAGAGCAAGAGTAGCCTTTCCTAAAGCAAGCTTGATTTTCATCTAAAATATTATTTTCGTTAAGGAGTTTGTTTAATCTTTCATTGAGTATGGAAGTAAAATGATTACCTAGACAACTGAGGATAGCAATTGGTGGGTAGTTATTAGGATCTTTAGGGTCACCTTTGTTTATAAATATAGGTATGATTATTCCATTGAGCCAGCTTTGTGGAATGAACCCTGTTTCCAGTACACAGTTAATTAATTTATGGTAAACAGGCATCAGTAGATGTTTAGTGGACTTGATATACTCATTTAAAATATTGTCAAATGGGCTAGGTGTTTTGGAATTTTTAAGCTTTGTGATACATTTTTCTATTTCTTCTTCAGTAATTGGGGTATTAAGCCTGTTGCTTGTGTCATTTTGTAGATGGGAGTTTGTGTCATTGAAGCGATTGACATTGATTGTGCTGGTATTAATTTCTTTGAAGTGATCATGAAATTCATCTGATGTTGGTCTAGTTTTAACTTTAGTTTTTGGTTTAAGTTTATTTAAAAAGGACCAGTACTGTTTAGGATTTTTGTCGGACATGGAACGAAGTTTATTTGACATGTTATGTTTGCTGGCATTAATGTGGTAGTTCATAGTGCGTTTATATTGCTTACTGGCATTGATCATTCTTTGTTTGTTGTCTATAGTTTTGTTTTTTGTGTAGTCATTTTTGGCAGTATGATAATTTTTTCGTGCTTTAGAACATAGAGGACCAAACCATGGTTTATTGTTTTCTGGTCTATTATGATGAAATCGTTTTTTATTTTCAGGGTATGTGCTGGTGAAAGCTTGATGGAATACTGATTGGAGTTGATCGGTTATGTGCTCAATTGTCTGCTGTGATTGTGGGTAAGTGTTTATTTGCAAGAGTATTTGGTCTATTATGTTAAGGTTAATATTGTTAACAAATTGGTTGGACAAGTCAGGATTCCATTTTGGTTTCTGATTCATGTCAGTTAGATTTTTGGTGGAAATATTGGAGCATTTTCTGTGTGGTATGTTTATGGACCAAGTGAGGGCATTATGACCATCTGACAACAGTGAATCTGTTTCAATGATAAGAAAATCTGAGAGAAAGTAAAAGCAATCAGATGAAGCAATTACATAGTCAATTGTAGATTTATTTCTGAAAGTAAAAGATATCACAATCATTACCTGATGATAGTCTTCCATTGAGGATAAAAATGTTGTTATTTTTGCATAAATCAATAAGTCGGAATCCATGGGTATTTGACCGATGGTCTTTAGAAGTAGGAATAAGTGGGATAGATAATTGTCCAAGGGTTTTATATTTGTCTAGTTGGCTCTGATATCATCATCGATATCGAAAATGTCATTTAAATGGGGATCTGTAGTTATGAAATCTTTCATGCTTCCAACTCTGCTTTCGAAATCTCCTGCAAGCATTAGATATTTATGTTCATTACATTTTTGAGAGATTTCATTTTCAAAGGCCATAAACTCGTCATCGTTGAAAAATTTGGAGTTTTTGGGTGAAACGTGTACAGCTCCTATTATAATATTTTCATCAAGTTTCGCTAACGATTTGCAACTGGATATCCATAGTACATATTCAGAGTTTGATTGTAGGATTTTAACTGAGGAAGTAAGTTGGTCTTTAACAAATATACCAGTGCCACCAGATTTACGCATATACTCTTGTTCTCTGTGTTTGGCTAAATATTCATAGTTATTTATTTTAATAATATCGTGTTCATCAGTGTGGGTTTCCGAGATACAAAATATATCGTAATTACTAATGAGTTCAGTGAATTCTGGGTAATTGAGTCTTTTCTTGAGTCCACTAACGTCTAAAGTTCCTAATTTTATGTTTTTCTCTTTCAGATTAGAGAGTGATTCGACCCCCCCCCCCCCCTCTGGCCTAGTGGGGATGGCTGCTGGCATCTGGAGCCCTGTTCAAATTTGGCGTCTGTGGAGTATTCCGGTTTTGTACAGACTCAGCAGTACGAGAGGTGTCCCATGGACGTTGTATCCCCTGCACCGAGGACTGTGCGCTCAGGGGAGTTCTAGGGGATACCGGCGGATGTTTACGAGTGTTTGCCCTCGAAGGATGACGGGATACGGACTGTGTTCGCCTAGATATGTGCTCAGCGTTCTGGGCTGGTGTATTAGGAGTGTTGAGCACTGTTGTGTTTCTGGGGATGACAGTGATTGTGTTGACAACAGGAGGATTAACGTTTAGGTTCCTGATGTGGGACGGTGGTTCGGAGTGTGTCTGCATGGATTGGAAGGCTTGTGAGTTAGCAGAGACTCTGTTGCCCTGGAGGATCGCGTTCCAGTCAGGCAATATGTCGTCGACTACCTTGCCGTCTACAACAATGTTTGCAGGGACGACTATGGAGACTTTGCTGCGTGGATATATTTCGCGAAGTTTCTTGTATTTTGGCCAAAGTGTTTTCCGTGCTTGAGTTATTTCCTTTGGATAGTCTCTGTTGAAGCAAAAATGAGACCCTCTTAGCCGGTTTGCACGTGAGAGGACATTAACTGTGTTTTGATAGTCCAGAAAGTTCACAATAATACCTCTCGTGGCACCCTTAGAAAATCTTCCAAGACGGTGTGCTCGCTGGATATGAGGACGAGGGGTTAGCTGGAGCTGTTCAGCCAGGAAATGTGCTATGACATTGTGGCAGTTTTCATCTCTCTGTTCGCTGATCCCGCCAAATATGAGATTGTTCCTTCGACTCCTTGCCTCAATGTCAATAGATTTGTATTGCAGGAGTTTGATTCGTGAATTGTGATCAGATAATGACCCTTCAGTGGATATAATTTGTGTATGCATTAGTAAACATTCATCCACTTTGGCTTCCCAATTGTCAACGGACTACTTGACTGAAAGAAAGTACTTGTTCTATGGGTAAATTACCCATGTCAGACAGGTACACCTGATATAAGTATTCAACAGGTATCCAGTGTTTGTACATATGGGATTACGTCAGGTTGTGTTTATTACAGAAATTACTCTTATATGTTACATTAATGACATTGTTACCATTAAACAATCTTACTTTGACAAACACTGGTGCTATATAATGCTATCATGATTTGTGAATTACTGCTCTTCTAAAATATTCCCGTGTCAGTACATTATACCAATTCTCAAATAGTATGTGCTTGATTAATCATTAAGATGTAAACACATGACTAACTACACCTCTAATTATGTTAAGTGGCTTCTGCATGTATTACTTAACAATAATTTTATATAAATAAATATGTTTTACATAACAATACATAATTGTAGCTCATGATTGTAATACTTAATGAAATATAAACACATAAATAAATAAATTAATTAATTAATAAACAAAGAAAAAAATAAAAATAAAACCGCCTCTACTTGTCAAATTTGTGTTTCTACACAATTGTCATTTTCTACACAATTGTCATTATGTAGATGTAACATGTCATTAATATATAACTTTATCTCTGTGTGTGTTTTAAAAAAAAAGTCAACACTTAAATGTAGTGAATATTTATGCTTCATCTTGTATATATGTGTGTAAATATTTATAGAAGGCATGGTTTTGTGTCTGTTTTTGTTTTTTTCTTTTCTTTGCAAACAAAATTATTCAATCAATGTGGTACTCTTAGTGCATTGATTAGAAGAGTTAATGAGATACATATACATATAAAAATATCCACATTATATTTAACGTTTTTTGTTTAACATGTATATAATCAGGATTATTCACCTAACATTAATAACAATACATATTTCAAATAATCTTGGAAGTTGTTGCTTTTGTGTTTTCAAGATTGTTTCAATTATTAAAATTTAAATAACAACAATCATTGACTCCCTCTCCTTTCTCTTGTGTTAATATAAGATTATGGTATGGGGGAGTTATCCGCATTTTTATCCTGTATCTAACTTGAATAAAATACACAGTTATACAAAGATATATACATTTCATTGAACTATGCAAATAAATACAGAGATGCAGAAAGTAACTGTAATTTGACTATTGAAATAAAATGTTGAAATTGTAAAACACCCTTATCTGCTAAGATGTTTTGTTTTCTAGCAACTATAATTAGATTAAAAAATGTTTGGCTAACATTACAAGTGGATATGGTGAGGTTAATTATAACCAATACCCTAGTTCATTGCATAGTAAATTTAAAACCATACATTTATATCTAACATTGCACGCGGTATGGTTATATTATCTGTTACCAATACCTTTATTCATTGCTTAGTAGAAACCATACATTAATATCTTTACATTTTACCTACTACAAATGATATCCAAATAATATTTTCAAACCACTATCTTTGTTACAACCAGTTCCTAGTGCTACTGTCATATGTTTTGTTTATGTTATATTTTAGTACACACTATGTTTACTGATTGCTTGTGTATTCCTATGCACGTATATAGTTAGTAGCTACTAAAGGTTGTTAGTGATGTGTTTATACATTTGCAATTGACCGATCGCTGGGTTTTGATTGACAGCTGCATCTGACCAATCAGAGCGCTACATTTTATTCACCGCGATTAACGTCATTGTTGACATACACGATCTCCGACATCTTGTTGTTTTTTTTTACGGAGAACTAGAATTTCAGAAAAAAGTGGTGAGACGTGTTGCCGGGGAAAATGTTACACCGATTCAAGGTTATCCAGACAGGTTAACGGATGGCATAGTGTTCATCCTGTTCCCTAAACCGGCCACGAAGCTCGATGAATGTCGAGAGAGGATACGCCGCTGTGGTCGACCGAGGGAGCAGAGTAACGAAGAAGTGCTTCGTGATCCTTCAAAAAATAAACACGTTTATGTTTGATCGAAGGTAAAGTATTCTGCATTTGATTTTCGTATCAAGTAGTATTTGAATACAATTGTTGTATCTATTGATAATTATATTGAGTAAATGTCATGATTATTATTATTTCGGATAGTACTTCTCGGACGCTGATCGTACTGACACATAATGTCGCTATAAACAACTATTTATCGACACTTTCACATATTTTCTATACTCCACCCCAAGTATCAGATGCAGTTTATCGCACCTTATCAGCAGGGTGCGAACAACATGTTGTAAAACATATGTATACAGGGGGTGGTACACTTTGTCCTAAAATGGTACACTTAGGCACTGGTACGCTTCGGAAATGGTACGCGTCATCCTGCGCCCATACTTTTATTTAATATTGGAGGCCTATGTGATATAATTTTAGTAATTCATTTAATCTATAACATCGTGTTACAAGAATGTTTTTCTGAAGTGACACATTGTTATACTGTGTGTTAGTATCTGTGTTTTATTATTTTTTAGGAAATGAAAATATTAATAAATTAATAAATCACATGTTATCTTCCAGCATTTCAGGGACGGTAAACCTACAGCGCAGTTTTTATACCCAGAACATGCACTTGATCACAACAAAAATACCCCTGTTCGCCCACCGCCTAAACGTAGAGGCAATTCTGAACCACCAAAAAAGCGTATAAAATTCGACACTGGAATGCAAATGTAAGTTAATATTTAAAATATCAGTATACATTGTTAATTAACTTGTTTGTATTGTTATACAGAGTTCTCGGTAATATATATATGAAAGGATAGCAAAATCAATTATCTGTACTGTCCTGCTGGCCCCAGTCTGCACATAAGTAAAATGTAGGCACAAAAGCCCCACATTTACATTTGTAATTGCATAAGGATTTATCGTTTACTTCGGATTATCAGCAAACAGCAATTTAATAAAAATACCTGACCACTAATTGGAATTAAGCAAAACTAGGCAAGATTTTGCAACCCATGAGATATATATATGTATTAATATCATTACAATATATAAGAAAAATACAATCATTGGTTGAAACATTTATTATTATTGTTTGTTTTTATGTTGTTCAGTTGAGATAGTTCCTGTTGTGTTTTTTTGTGTGGTTGTTGTGTTTACATTTACATTTTTTTTATTTTCACAGTTGCCAGTTCCTTTGGATACTATCTAGCTAAGCAACAATCAGGTAAACTTTTAAATGTACAATGCATTATGCATAGTGTAATTTTAAAGAAAAACAATATAGCATATAACATACAGTAAACATAAATAGATATGTTCTGTGCGGTGTATACTTCAGAACTGCACCAATTTCTATGTTATTCATATGTCGAATGTCTGATTTATTTCACATTTGAAATGTAAATAATTATCAAACCTGACAGACAAAATACAGATTACATCTCTAACAATACTGGAAAAAAAGAATATAACAAACAGATTATTAATGTATTTAAATCCAGCATCCAGATTATAATATTTAATATATTTATTTCCTCTAGGGAGGCTGATTATGAGCATGACAGCACAATTCTGTCACACAGGATGTCAACACGACCACCCACGAAGCAATCGCGAGTACTTCAAATACTAGTTCATCTAATGCAGATAACAGTATGACAAGTATGTACATAAGGCATCAACATAATCGGACATGTTTAAAATTCCATTACTCAATTATTTTCAAGAATGCATGCTTCAGTAGTAAAGGCATTATTGTTTTAAAAGACTATCATCAATTCACGCTTTGCTAATTAAATATGACACTCCTTACACATTAATATGTTCCATATTTTGTATTGTTTATGAAATTAGATTACCTAATGGAAACGGCAAAAAAACATGCAGCATTTGTTACCTGTGTCGACTTTTTAAAGATATTTGTCATTTACGTAGCATATCGATATAATAATTTTTTTAAAGGTATTAAACTTTTGGTAAATCTGTGAACAAGTCTTTTCATTTACTTTATTTAAGAACATATACATCATCGGTACATGTTGTGGTAAATATGCCCCGCATCGAAGATGGTGTGGTATGTTGGTTTGCTAATGTCGGTCAGTCAGTAGGTCCGTCTGTAGGTCGGTCGGTCAGTCGGAAGACCACTTTTGCTTCCGTTCTCTAAGTAAACAGTTTTCATTTGATCTTCACCACACTGCATGAAAATGTATGTATAGCTTTATTCAGTTTAAAACACACAAGCTTATTTCCGAATGGGTCCTTTTTGGGTTCCTTGCATGATGTTGATTTTGTGATTAATCCAAGGTTTGTGAGCATAACATGTAGGCCAAGTACATTAATCAGCCAACATGCCTCAGGAATTGTTGAGTTATGGCCCTTGAGTTACCTATAATTGGCTTTTTAGCAGTTTTCGTTCTCTATAAATAGTCTTAACCAATCTTCATGAATGTATTTGGGCATAATATCTCGACCAATTTAAATAAGCGGCTAAATCATGTCAGGAACTGTAGTTTTATTGCCCTTTATTATACGCCCACTAACAAAGTTTAAGGGGGGGGGATATAGAAGTGAGCTTGTCGGTCTCTTGGTTTTTTTGTTTTCTGGATGATAACTCAAGAAAGGCCTGACATAATATTATTCCAAATAATTGTTGGTGCACATGTGTAACATCATAGAATGCAATACAGGTGAAGTTTGAATTGGTTACAACCACTTAATTTTGACAGAGTTGATATTTTAAAGATTGATTTTAACTTAGAGTTTGCATAACTTTTTTACAAACAGCTATTGTTTAAATTCAAATGAATAGTGAATGTGACCTTAGTGGTTTTAATGTCCTTATTTTTCAATATTGGAAGCAAATGGCTTAAAGTGGTTCACATATGTATGTGTCATAACTTTCAGCATGGCATTAATCACATCGGTATCTGGATCAATGACCTGTATGTGTAAGTCTTTTCTTGTGTATGTCACAAAGTGACACTCGGAGGCACCTGAAACTAATAATTGCCCTTGGACTTGGAAGTAATGTTTATGATTTGTTCTAAGAGTAATTTGATTGTCAATGCTTGTCAAGAAGAAGTCCTTAATGCCACTGACAGCTTCTGGTATGGTCATATCTCTTGCAGAGTAACGACATTTGACATCCACAATGACACATTTTCCATCTTTGCAAGCAATGGCATCAGGACTGGCACCATTAAAAGGAAAATTTGAATTAATCACAAAACCAACATCATGCAAGTAGGCACCAGTTTAATTGATATACATTGCTTTTGCAGTGGTTTCATTAACTGTGCCATATGAGGTGGCTTTGCTTTCGTTTTTGTTTTAGCAAGGTGTTGTGTAAGAAAGTAGTGTTAATATCTTTCTTTCTTGTCATAAAGTTACCTAAAACAGAATCAGTTATTCTGGTAGATCTCTGAACATGCCAGTCACTGCATAATGACTGTTTTCGTGTTGATCGCTCGATGCTGTGCGCTTCGTCCCATGTTAATGACACATTTTGCCATTCATGCTTGTTGGTTTATAGTAGTTCATCGGATTCTTGGGTCAGCCTGACCTGTTTTGGGAGGACGAAATCCCCACATCCATGTTCATTCCTTGGGCATAAAGAGGCTCTATCAGTGGTGCCTTTAAAGAATAAAAATAAAGATTGTTTAATATCTTAATTCCTTGTACATTATTTTCAGCTTGCTCTCCCTTGGACATGCTGACTCTTGCGGCGGAGAATCAGGCGCTGAAACAACAAGTGGCAAAGCTGATCCTCTCAAATGAAGAATTGCTACGAACTTCGACACAGAATAAAGAGAAGACCAAGAGCAATCCAGAACATGTTCACTCATTTAGTATTAAGTCATTGAAAACTACAAAAACAAACAATGAATTTATGTATTACACAGGATTCAAGCAAGAACAGTTTAATGCTATTTTTTATTTTTTTGTTCCCTCATCAGTTATGCCATTTACTATGTCAAAAAATCTAAGTTGTGTTAAAACTATGTCTCTTGAAGATGAGTTGCTAATGGTTCTTATGAAACTTAGGCAGGATTATTTTACACATATTGGGAAGTTATTTAATTTGTCATCACAAAATTGTAGCACTATTTTTACAAACTGGAATGAGCATGTGAATTCAGGTTTGGCTCAGTGTCTATTTGGCCACATAGAGATGTTATTATTGAACATATGCCACAGAGATTTAAAGAAGAGTTTCCAAACACATTAGGTAATATTGATGGAACTGAAATCAAAATACAAAAACCAAGTTCTTTAATACAGCAAAGTCAGTGCTATTCTGATTACAAATCATCCACTACATTGAAGGGTCTTGTTCGTATAGACCCCAGAGGTTCAATTATTTTTGCATCCGTGCTATTCAGTGGTGCTACTTCTGATAAAGAAACAACACACAGTAATGTTGTTTTTTTAAATTTAGAAAGTTTTATTAAAATGGGAAAAATTAAGGAAGGTGATGGAATTATAGCAGATAAAGGATTTCGCATTCATGATGACATTGAGAAACTTGGACTGCAATTTTCCCCCATTTGCTACTTCGGGTGTTCAGCTGAAACCCTCGGATGTTATTCTTACAGAACAAATTGCCAGACACAGAGTTCATGTCGAACGAGCAATTGCAAGAGTAAAGCAGTTCAAGATATTAAGTGGCAAAGTTAAACTTGGCATTTTTAGCATAATCAATCAGATCTGGTTTTGTTGCTGCTTCTTAACAAACTTTATGCCTTTTTTAATTTCATAGAATGTACTCAATGTTAAATACAATCATTTCAGCCTTATACATAGTGTGCTTACATTGAGCTTTAATTCAGTCAACCACAAGATTTGATTGACAGTGTGTCTGGTCTTTCAAAAAGCTGAGTCTTCATTAATTAAAACAAAATGTCTTATAAAATGTGAAGTATGTACAGTGTATGTAATAGTTTCAATTGGGTGGGAAGGTAGTTTTATATACACATGTCATGTACCATTTGTATTTGTTTTCAAATGCAACATTGTTGTTTACAATATACATGTATGTATAGAAAATATACATTGTCATATTCATGGAAATTAATATGATCGTGCTAAGATACAATTACTTACATTCCATGATACTTACATGGTATGAAAGCCCTGACCCAATTACTTGGGTACCATACTGAGTGCTGATGTGCACATCTGATTCTTTACTGTACTCGACCAGGTACGAAATTGGCGACTGTTTTAATTCCTGTAGGGAGAGGAGATGTCATCGCTTGCCACCTGTATTTTCCTGTAAAAAAATCACAACTGTGAACATTGTTATTAAGATTATTTAAGGTATGTTGGTTTACTCATAGTAAACAAATGGAATGGTGTATGCATCTGTATGTCTCTGGACAATACTGTTAATGAGATTGTTTTAAAGCCATTGATTTTATGTAAAAATACTGAATGCTGTAAATCATTATTTGAAAAAAAACATTGGATAATGCGTAAATTTCATCATGTTTGACCGATTAGTTACGAATATTTTTGCTTGTTAAAGAATTATTAACTATTATTATTTGATGAAGGACAAAACATTCTGTTAAAATATTTTATATATTTGCATATAAATGCATAAAAAATACAAATTATGTCAGACATTATAGGTTTCTGACACAATTTTTAGTTTGACTTAAGTTTATATGGTGAACTCATTTTGGTGCCCGATATATGCATTAAAAAACAAATAAAACTGCTTACAGCATTCTCAACATAATTATTAACAATGAGCCATCGATATTACATTTATTAGTACCAGTATGCTATGTTTTTAGTATGTAGTATAGATTACAAATAATCATGGGGTATGACAGAGCTTTTAGAGCTTTTAGATATTGTCTTGTCAGTAAAATTATGAAAACACATACACTAGCTTATTGTCCAAGTGTATTTTATTTGAATTATATGGTTGAAACTATGCAAGAGAAAGCATTCTGAATGTATGTTTTGTTCGAACAGGTAAACATTACAAAATTGTAAATTATTGCCAACATATATTTAATATATACACTGTTCTTATCACAACATGTTAAATAAAATTAACAGATTATAAATGTGTGCACTTTCAAGTTTAAAATCTTAGTCTCGGAAAGCTCAACATGTTTACTTCTAGTAATTGATTTATAATTTAATCTGGTCGATATGTAGCCTATCATATGCGGGGTCTAATTCTGCGTGTACTGATACCTTACTTTCCACACAGAATTGTGCATATCTCTTGCTTTCCCTTTGAATTTGTTTCGATGCGAATGATTTTATGTGATAGTTTTCACGGATTTAATCGTTTCTTTCAAAACATTTATTAATTTCGACATCCCATATACACATTGTACATATATACTATAAGACAAACAGTATACTGATTATATGTAAAGTTTGGATGTTTAAGTTTGGAAGTTACATTTTCGCAAAATATCAACAAGAACAAAAATTTATATGATTCACGGATTGAAAAACATGTGCTATGTTGCACGTACAAGCTTTTGAACATTTTCTTGGACGATACATCTTTGTATTAATTGTACTTTTTTGAACACTATTTTCAGAGATTATTCAGTGTGTGCGCCAAATGTTTCAACGCCCGTCTGGTCTTTACGACCACAAAAGGAAGCACAAGGGTTGAGCCATACAAATGCTGTGGTCAATTGTTCTTCTGCAAGGCGAATTTGACATGGCACAGGTGATTATCAATACTTAAAATAAAAGCAATGATATGCAGAAAACAATTACTGTATTATTCTTTCCTTTAATACCATAAATACTATTTAAACATAAATAAAACATGGATGTACATTCGTTTGCATTTATGAATTTCAAATTGCGTTAAAGGTTTTTACCGAACATTACATACAACATTATTTCAGGCCCATTTTACTCGTTTAACGACCTTTTCATAATCCAGGCGGAAACCAGGCTACCGAAAAAGTTATGTTCAAGCAAAAGTTAACTTGGTAAATCGTAAAGTAACTAAATAAATTTAAAGAAATGGACAACGATATGTTGTTTAATTATTTTAACTCCATTTATTTTGTATGCAACAAGTCATTTCCAAACTCAGTTATTGTAGTGCATTTGTTATTTTGGTATAGGTGTTTCCTCTACCGCACCAGTCGATCATGCTTATACGACCTTGCAGAGGAATGAGAACAGCTTACATCAGATCCACCCATGCATGCAGTCAGTGAAGTGTCTGTTTAAAAGGCAATGATGTTATTTCACGGGATACCATTTCAGTGTAAGAAACAATTGTTTTGTAATAAGTATCAACGTGCATTTAATGGTGAGCATTTTACACCTTCAAAGCAATACAGCATCGTTTTAGAACATGCTGGTTTGATTTCCTGTTTTGGGCGCCGTGTATTTGTTAATACTTTAATCAATACCACGTCTCCTTTGTTTGACCACTGTAAAATAATGTCATATAATATGTTTTACAGTGGAACTGTTTAACTCTGGGCAGACTAGTTCACTTGCTAAATACATAATTGATTAAAAGTAGGAACTGTTTTGACACTCACTTTGTGAAAATGTGTATCAAATATGCTTTCAAGTTTTGGCAGAAAAGAAAACGAAAAGAGGTAAAATGGGGACAGATTCTACATTGAGAACATCTTTACTGACTGGTTCTCTTGGCGTGTGATGGAAGAAGGCGCGACGAAGCGATTCTAAAATACTGCCTTCTGAGAAAATTGTTATTAGAAACCCATGCAAAAATAAAAATATTGACGTTCAACTAGTTTTTACATTCATTTCATACACACAACATCAGTCCACAAAAATGATTCTACAGTACACTTAAGAATGCAATTTGACAGACTTTATTGTATCGTATGAATAATTTAGTGTTGCCTAAATATTATTTAGCATTGTCACCTGATGATGAAATACGAATAAAAACATGATTTGATTTATAACAATTCATTGATTTATTCATAAAAATAAAATCATAGAACATGATTTCAAAGAGTGTTGGGGTCAATATATATGCTACAAAAATACACAGTATCGTTGATAATTACCTAAAATTAGATTGGCACAGTTAAAAACTGAAAATCATGATATAACAGGCGTAACAAAACATAATAGAAATAATCCTGACTCCTTTCAATGGAGCGCAGTGAAAAACTCACAAACTACCGGTAATACAAATTATTAAATGAAACAGGAAAACAAAACAGAATAGCGCTCTCTGAGGGTAAATGTACCTAACTTGCATTATACACATAACCCAGTAAAAATACAGTATCATAATCAATATGCTGCTTATATATGACGCCCTAAATGGTGCATAGACACCGATGGGTTTCTATTAAAATTAATTTTTACAAATATGGCATAAAGTAACAAAACACATTCCCGCAAAAAAAACTTCGAATCAACCATGTCGGCTTATCCACATGCAGATATAGACTTGTCTTTGTAGCTATATAACTGCACAGTTTCTTGTGCCTGACTGTCTGTATGAGTTTGGTTTATGTGCGTATGTATGACTTTCCAAACTAAACACATGCTGCTTTTCTCCTCTATGAATGATCGCGTCTTGTCATCTCATCGCCGTATGAGTAGCAACGTTTTCGTGCACATCTAGGTGTGCCATTATAATGAAGGTTTTCCTACAGGTTTCTCACGCATGTTCATTCGTCATGTTATGTGCATAGTGTCTGTGGTAGAAAACATATTACTCAGCTACTGTAAAGGGATATACAATAAGCAAAATAACAATATGCTTAAAACGAGTTATTATACATGCCATTCCTTTCTTCCGGGAAAAGTATATAAAAAGCGCTATAAACATTTCTATTTGCGGAACTCAACGGACATAAGCACATTTTGCACAATGCCAATGACATGCGGAGCAATATCACTTTTGCTAAGGTCGAGAAATATGGACCTAATTACAAATGATTTTATATCTTGTTTCTTTTATATATGTTGAACAGGAAGCGATGTCTGCGTATTTATCGTATGCAGCATTGCTTAAACGAGTAAATGTTATGTTCGGTAAAATTTGTTTAACGCAATTTGAAATTCATAAATGCATACGAATGTACATCAATGTTTCATTCACGTTTATATGCTATTTTATTAAAGGAAAGAACAATGCATTTATTGTTTTCTGCGTATCATTCCTTTTATTTTAATTATTGATAATCACCGCTTTGCCTTGTCAAATTCGTCTTGCAGAAGAACAATGGACAACAACTTTTGTATGGCACTACTGTTGTGCTTCCTTTCGTGGTCGTAGTGATCAGACGGGCGTTGAAAACATTTGCCGAATACCCTGAACAATCACAATTCTGAAAATAGTGTTAAAACAGTACAATTAATACGAAGATGTATCATCCAAGAAAATGTTCATAAGTTTGTACGTGCAACATATCATTTTTTTAAATCCGCGAATGATCATTTCTTGTTCTTGTTGATATTTTGTGAAATTCAACTTTTAAAACGTCCAAACTTTTCATATATAATTTCTATAATGTTTGTCTTATAAGTATATGTAGAGTGTGTAGAATATATAATATAGTTCAATTATGTGTTTAAAAACAACATTGAGGTACATCATGCTTTGTTATTTGACAACTCAAACTTTCAAATGATTCTTGTTGTTTTTTGTTGTTGTTTTTTTTAATTAGTTAAATTAAATAGCGCATATGTCATATCGCCATATATGGATTAAACTGTTCGCAATATGTTTCCTCACTACATATCTAGAATTAGTAATGAAAAACTAAAATCTTCGTCATAAAACAGTAACAAGAAAATACATACGCATTTTGGCTAACATCAACTTATTTTATAATCGGGTATGTTGATACGTATTTACGAGAAACGTGTTTTGCGCAACCTAATTGTCAATACGTACATTACTCAAATACTTGTCGTTACGAAGTTTTTTTTTTCTCACTTGAACACCATACGTTCAATGCAAGTCTGCTATCACATACACAGCGCTTCTTGCGCAGCTATCAGCAGAATATGTTTGCTTTTGAAAATGAAGATATTAAAATAAGACACTGTTTTACATTGCTTTTGCACGGTAAATGTGTGATATGCAGCTGATCAGAGAGATGGTACCGATTATTTTTTGTTTAAAAGTATTCAAGATACCTTTGTTTAAATAATATTTCAATTACTCAAGTGTCTTCCTTTGCCTTTTAGACACTTCTTTGAAAACTACTCGCCTACTGAAATAACTGACACCTCTACTGGTCAGTAGAAGCTGCGTGTTAAAAACATAGTGTAGTGTAGCCTTTAATTTTATTTCGATTAAATCATCATTCTATACACAGAGGATGACGTCACACGCCAAACCTCTGTACTTAACCGCATTATTAAGCCCCAAACGGCGTAATGTGCTTACGCATTAAATAATCCCGCGTATGAAAGTTGTTTCATGAAATGACTTCATTGATACAATTAATTAGTCTAATACTCAGTAAATACTGATAGCAGAATGTATTTCTGTTAAATAAAATACCAGTAGTTCGTGTTTAACGCTGGTTAGCGAGTTTATGATATAAAGCTACTTTCACTTTCGTTTTGTGTAAAAATTCAAGGTCAGATGCCAGTATATCCAATTCCCATAGGGTCCCATTATAAAACGGCAAACTTTCAGATTTCAGATTGTGCAATCTTAGTATCTGTTAAAAGATTAATCTTTCCTCTTCCAAACATTGCAATAAAAAGATAAAGCATGTTTCTTCTAAGCAAATGCGTCTCAACTGAATGCAGACACCAGTAGAAACTAGGGTTTCGGCAGTAATATTTCGACAAAAGCCCCATGCCACAGTAAACACAGCCCAAAAGCTCACCTTTCAAGCTAGCCTTCAAAGAAATGCATAAAAATGTTCCAAACATACAGAGGATATTAGAAACAACCACAAAAGACATGTCTGACATTGATAAATGCTTTTCAAGCAGAAGAAAAAATGAACTCTAGTAAAAGGCAATATTTCGAATTTAAAACTGAGGGAAACACATTGATTTACTGGTATCTAACCTCAATGCGATGTTAAATCAGCCATTGCGAGCTATACTGGAAAGTAGCGCATACCCATAATGCTTAGTACACAGGTCTTTCAGACCGGTGTAGACACAACTTTAAATCATCATTTCAAAACATCAGCACTTAACGTTTTGTTATAAATATTTTTTTTCAACATTTCTTCACAAAGAACATATAATTTGACGTCGATGGTAATATATATTGATTTTGTTATGATGTATATGGTTGTTGAAGCACGATAATAAAGTTGTAATCCGGATTTTGTCGTTACATTATTGTTGCCTTTACCGAGAAGAAAGTTGAGCTGTAAATTAATGTACACATTTGCTCAAGGTATTAAGGAAGAACTAATGCACTTCTAATTTGGCTTAGTGATTGTATTGTTTATAAAAATTGTTACCATTTTTTCTAATACATTCACCACCTTAAAAGTTTTCATGTAAGTAAAGTTGTTGATGGCATGTAAATAATAATATTTTCACCAATGTATGTACAAAGACATGTTAAGTAATAAATTCAATATCAAACTACAAAATACCCACTGACAAGAAATGTTTTGTCATTTATCAATATATACCCAACATCTTTTTTTCTCATACTTCCTGACTGTGTCATGTTTAAGCTTCAAAAATTAATATAAGTTGATAAACACTACCTTAAAGATCATTCATCCATTAATACGATGTTGATATCATATATCAAAATTCGTGTTGTTTACAAACACAATTGTTCCAAACATGCATCTGGGTCATAATTTAAAATAATTATTTATTTAGTACTGTGTGCCCTCCTACTTAGAATTCTTAAATTTTACCTGAGATTATACTGTGTTTAATTTTGTATTTTATTCCAATTAAGTTGCAGCTCTCATCTGTTGTGAGCCATACCAAGCCCACACCAAATGGAATTTATTCCACAGACATACAATATATCGACAGGTTTGAACCATCCAGATGTCATGATATCAAATAATGTCATGATATCTAATAATGTTCTTAAAACACAATGACACTTGTAAATGTATACTCAAAGTATTAAATCCCAAATTTCTCCTTACCAATAAAACAGTCTTTAATACTTTCACATATTCCAAACTAGGGCCTAATGTGTACATGGTTAATCAATGATCTGGGTGAACTTCTTTTGGTACAAATATAAACATTGCGGAAATCGTGCTTAATCCGCCCAGTCTAGACGCCAACTACATTAAAGGGGCACTGTTCTCCTATTTCACATTATCAGTCGACCATGTTACAATTTGAACCTCCAATGAAACCCGTTGCTCGTTTAATAAAATTAAATTACATATTATATTATATATATATTTATTTCCGGTTAATAAACTAAACTAATGAAGCTTTTTAAAATCGCTAACAGCATTCACACTATCGGTTGTAATGCTCGTAGTATCAGTTAGCCTACAAAACGACACGGTCACTTTAACGCCCTCTTCCGATAACACATCGGGTCGGCTAGTGCATATAGATCAGCTTTTTAAAAAGTGTGTCATCTGTTGCTTTTACAACGAGTTACATATGCACCCACGATAAAATCTGCAATATTTTATAATATTATTAAAATCATTGAAGTATACTGTAGTTCTTAAACTTCGAATGCTTCTCCCTACCCAAGATCTAATCTTATTTCTACTGCGGTTTCAATTCTCCTTTTACATATCGAATATGATATTTCATGTTTTTATTATCCATTTTCCGTTCTTGTTAACCCTTTTCTCATTCCACTTCGTATTGAGGGCCAGGCATACGGTAGTCTCTCCCCATCCCCTTTTCATTTTCATCCAGGCATTACGTAATGTATGTTTGTATAGCTTGAGGCTAGGTCTGTTCACTAACTATGAAAACTAAGGGTCTAAAGCCACTGAATATGTTTGAATATGTTGGCTGGCAAATTATTCTTCTTAGAGGAGGAGATGTCCACACAAATCCTGGTCCAGATACCTCAATTTGTACATAATCTACATCTTCAACAACCGATGCATTCAAAAACAATCTGAAAAGTGTCCACTATAACGTCCAGAGCTTCATCAATAAGAAAGATGTCTTATATGCTGACCTTGGTGGCTTCGATATTGTGGCTTTTACTGAAACCTGGCTCAGTACAACAGTTGATACCACTGATCTACTTTTCCCATCATACCATACGCCATTCATAAGGGATAGACCAACTGATCCCCATGGGGGTATTCTTATATATGTTAGATGAACTTAGATGTGATCTTTTTGTTATCGAGCGTCCAGACCTTCAAATTGACGATGTCGAATGTATTTGGGTCGAACTACGTATCAAGGGTAGGCGACTTCTATTCGGTTCTTTCTACAGACCACCTTACTCTACCCCTTACATTATGCAATGCATAAGTGATTCTATTGCGCTCGTTGTTGACACTGGCATCAAAAATATTGTTATCACAGGTGATTTCAATCTTGACTTATATAAACCTCAGTGTAAGAGCAAACTAGATTCCCTTCTGTTACAGTTTGGCCTTTCTCAGTTGATCAATGAGCCTACTCATTTCACGCAAACTTTTGAAACTATTCGAAAATCTAACTGTCAATCAATTAGTCTCTGTATATCACTCTTTTTGCCAAGCTCTTGATGACGGCAAAGAAGTAAGAGCAGTCCTTTGTGACATATCGAAAGCCTTTGATAGAATATGGCACGATGGACTTATTCATAAGCTTCGACTTAGTGGAATTTCGGGCGATCTATTATCTTGGTTATCTGACTATTTGAGTGACAGAAGGCAGTGTGTTGTAATCTCCGGCTGCAAATCTTACGCCTTTTTGCAGATGATACTGCGCTATATATAATTGTCGACAATCCGGTCGATGCTGCTACACATCTTAATTCCGATCTGGCAAAAATCCATTCCTGGGCTGATAAGTGGCTTTTCTAGAAAGTGCAACCGTCTAATTCATCCACCTCTCTTCCTTAATGATTGCCAAATCAATAAAGTAACGTCCTATAGACATATTAGTCTGATCTTCTCGAATTCATGTTCCTGGCATGACCATATTGAAGTAATTAAGCAAAAAGGCGTGGCAAAGAATAAACTTGATGCGATCTTTCAAGTTCACACTCGATCGAAAGCCTCTTCTTACTATATACACGGCATTTATAAGACCTATTATTGAATATTCTGACGTAGCAGCTTGAATGAGCATTTGTATACGAAGAATATAGTGGAAAGTCCATTTTGTCGCTGTGGCGAGATCGATGATACCTATCACTATTTCTTCAATTGCCCTATTTATCTTGATAAAATAAGTATTATATTTTACAATCTGTCTGCTTTCCCACCCATCACCTTGCAACTCCTTCTCTTCGGTATTAAAGATGAATCATACGAAAAGTTTTTTATATTTAAATAAGCTCAGTCGTTTATTCAAGACAGTCACCGATTTTAATCCAACTTCTATTGGAAAAGACCAAAAGTCTCAACCGTTGCCCTGCCCCGCAAACATCTGTTGTCTTCTCCCAATTACTCGTGTGTTAACACCTTAATCCCTCCATCTCTTCCCAAGTATCTGTCGATATACCATTTAGTCTTTGCTCGATAATATTAATGCGTTACGCTATTATGTCATTTACATTATTCTTTGTATTACAATCTGTTTCATTATTTGAAATTTTATACTTCAAAATTATTATAGCACGTCAATTTAGATACTGTCCTTATCTATTTGACAATCACGTTGTAGTTTCGCAGACACTATAGTTTACACCGTATCAGCAGCTCATTTAAAACGACAGAAGAGAGACATAGCATAAGCTCAGGCTTCCTGCTCAAATCTATCGAATTTATCCTATGATTCTCTCTTAAGCATTCTTGTAAACATTTTTTGATTTGTGATATTTGGTCAAATGTATGATGTATGTTGTTTTGTAATGCTTGCATGTATATTTGATTGATTAAATATATAATGTTTAAACTAAAGTTAAATTCAACAGAATTAACAGTCTGATACATACTGGGCCCGTTTCAAACAGATTTCGTAAGATTTTCGTAAGAATTCTGCGATTCTTACGTACGAACGTTCTTACGACAATTCTTACGCCTGTTTCATAAACACGTTCGCAAACTTAAGAATTCGTACGAATCTTAAGAACGTTAAACCAGTCTAAACATTTCCAATGGAGATCAAAAAAGCGGCATGAAGTTTGTTGGCGCGCAATGTCAAACATTCGTCTGCTAGTACAGATGGTCGCTCGCTCGACCAACATGTCTGAAGAAGAAACGGAGCTTCTTGTGGACATGTGCTCAGGGAAATCCCTGAGCGAATTGAACAGCTCCTTCTGGGAGCGCGTAACTGACAGGTTTGTTATTGACATATCAATTGATGCAACGTATAATTACTAGTACAGTGCACTTTTCCCTCCGTCACATAATTTTCGCGTAGCTTTTACGGCATTAAAAAATCAAAAGAAATTATTTTGTTGTAGTTTGTAAACTGATTGCTTTTAATCTGAATGGCATGTGTTTTCATACATTCAGGGTCAACAGCGTCGGTATACATGTGTCTCCAACAGGCCTCCAAACAAAAGTAAAGAAGAAGTGGGCCGATGTAAAGGTAATAAACACGCTAACTAAAAATAAACGCGCAAACAGTATAGTTGTAGATTTCTCCAAAATCTATATAAAGTTAAGAATAGCACCCATATATTTTCAACTGGAGCGTGTATAACTTTAAATTTTAGTCGACTACAAAGAAAAATGCAATGAGGCTGAAGTCGGCAGTGGGACAGACGGGCGGGGGACCACCAAAGCTTTTGTCTAATTTATAGAGGAGAAGGTTAGTGTACATTTCGTCAATGTTGAGTATTTTCAATAGTGTGTAGGCATTAATGTTTTATATTGTGTTGTAGTATACTGAAAAAAAGCAACCGATTTGAACTTGACCGTATTGACCTGACCGTGTTAAATTATAGTCGGCCATATTTGTTATTATCTGTCAATATATTCCGTTGATTTGTGTGCAAAATAGCATGTTATATCCTCAACGATCAGTGTGGAAGCATTTCGGCCACACATGTATTTGCCATGCAAAATCGCTTCTTGATAGCAATTACATAAAAATCGTTTGGTAATCAGTGCCTCACAGTTTCGACTATAATTAATTATCTAAAAGTAAAGCAAATGTCAATATGGTTTTTGTTATTGTTTGTGAAATGTGCTGTCTGTGCTTCCCAGTTGTGTAACAGAGGGTGTTGGTGGTGGTATTGACACCTTCATAATAATAGGTATTGCTTTTAACATTTTTGTTTTTGTTAACTGAAATGTTTATGTTTCATACAAGTTATGCATCTATCACTATTTTCCCCCAGGTTGGTGGAGAGCCGGGCTGACTCACGTGAATAAGACTTAAAAAATCCAATCAAAATTTATTTCCCATGGTCCAGAATCATTCAGCTTGTCCAATTCCTGACTGTCGGGAAACGCTCTCGGTCTCGCCTCACATACCCATAGGGAAAATATTGATTATTCATTACTGCTCTCAATGGGCTAATAGTATCAATATAATACTAACAGTAATGTTAGTACAAATAACATAGATATGATGTGAAATAATAACTTGTAGGACATGTGATGTACCATGCCATTGCTTATTCAAGTTTATATTTCTTTTATTATATTTAGTATATGGTGGATATTAAAATATAACTTTAATCTGATTGATATTGACTCAAACATCAATTAATTTATCATATAATCGTACATAGTGTTTTGGTACTACCAAACACCAATAATAGTTGTTTTAGTTACATATAAACTTTAATTCTCATTCCATGCAAAATGAATGTTATTTTGATATTTAAATTCATTGCGAAAGAATATAAATTAACTGTCTAGCTTATGTCGTTTTGTTGATACTGTTTTTGTACAATGAGTTAAACAGCTATATAAAACCACATCCAATTTGTTACTTACAAACATGTATTTTAAGTTTATCGCCCATCAAGCTGTCATATCCTATCGCGGTTAAACAGGTTATTCAGACAGATTCATGCCATTTGAAAATTTTAATAACAAATCATATAATATTAAACCTTCAACATTTTAAGGCATGCATTTATCTGTGTATTATTTTTTTTTTATTCAGAGCAACAACCAGGAGGGTTCTTCAAAGAAAATGAAGCAACATAGTTAGTTGAAGGTTTGATATTTATTAAATACATGTTAAAATCATTTCTTATTGAACAAACACATGTCTACAAAAAAAACACCAGAACTGCCACTGTCATGTTGAGAATAACCCCGAATGCAACTTTGTCACAAGGATTTCTTTGCAAGCACCATGTAGTTTTGTGGTGTAACAAGAGCTGTCTGAGCACAGCGTTGCTTGACTATTCGAAGAATTTCAGTTGTAGGGAAAGATCTATGATAACAAAAGGTACAGGGTGCTGCAAAAAGGAGCAGGGTGGAAATCCGGACCAGTCTGTTGACATTTCTAATAATTTGCTAAATCCAGGGTATTAATTATTTTAATGCTTGTAATTAAGGTTTCTTAAGCATATGCTATTCATATATCATAAGGCAGTTGCACAAATATATTACATTTCAACAGATATTCAATATTTCTGTGTTGACCAGCCCTAAGCAGCAAAAGGGGAGGGGGAAGACCAAAAAGGAGAAGGGTGCAGCACACTGTTATTTTGCTCTAGATCTTTCCTAAGCTGGTATATAGTTTGGAAAGTAGAAATACAGAATTGAGTTATGGCAATTATTTCATCAAATTATTTCAAGTGAAAACCTTATGTAGTTAATAAATTGTTGTGTAGTTTTGAAGTTATGAGAGTTTTGAATATAAAGAAAATCAATGTAAAAAAGGGGCATAACTCTCTCAAAATGCAAAACAGAGTTATGAGGTCTGTTGCCCCTGGTAACGGAGTTAATGTCAGATGTTTATTCCAAGTTTCAAGCAAATAAGTTATGTAGTTTTGAAGATACAAGACGTTTGAATAAAAACTTAAACCAAATTCAGACACGGACGCTAATGCCGACGTTGGGGCGAAAGGTCATATATTCTTTGATTAGTCAATCTAAAAATGTATTAGTTAAGTTTGGTAATTCTAGTTTGAAATGTATCAAATGTATGGGCCTTTCTACCCTTAGCTATTAGGATAAGTAAAATATTTCGATAAGCTAGTTTCTCAGGAATGGCTTGAGGGACTGTGCAGCGAGTACAATTAACAAATGAACACATGTTAGTTATTAGAAATATGTAATAATACATAAAGATAGCTGAAAAAGATAAACAGTAACAATCTGACATGACCTTCTGTAAATTACATTTATTTTCAGAGAACAGCCAAAATCAAATACGGGCAAAAGAAACCAACAAGAAAAGAAAAAGTATGTATAATTTAATTTGTGAAAGCAATTATATATATAATCTTATATGTAAATGCAATATGAAGATTACTTATTTAAAGTAATAAGAAATGATTTAATCTTTGTTAGCTAATTTCATAAACATTTTTACCATAAACTTCATTGCAAGATTTTTCAGTTATGTACAATGTTGAACGTCAGGTGACTGTCACGAGGAGCTGATGGCAATAGAAAGGAAAAAAGTTGAACTGCTTGAAGAGTTGGTGCAGCTGAAACGTGAATCTTAATTGGAGTATTCTACTTCCAACATTTTGGATTTTTAAGGTTGTTAAATTAAAAAGAAACTTAGGCAATTCCAATGAGATTCTATGTTTAGCGTCCTCGGGCGGGTAGATTTTTGGATGCTTGAACGAAAAAAATAATAATTTGACAATGTGAAAAATTGAGTTGGAAAGCATAAACAAATTTGAAAAAAGAGACTTTTATGTGTTTTTACCAATATGTATAAAAATAGTGTGAAACTAGTCAATTTCAACAGTTAAAATACTGTGTTAAAGTAGGTACCCAATATGAAGATGACATTTAACAGTTTTGCAGGTTAACATTTGCTTTAGATGGTATCACTGCCATTAATAAGTTGGGAAGAAGTGAAATGTTTTTTTTTCGACTCATTGTTTATTTCGGCTTGATTTGTAGGTTTTGACAAATCATGGGTACGCTAAACATAGAATTAAATTTGTATGGCCTTACTCACAAGTAACTATTTACAAAATACATGTGACAGGTTACTATTTGTTATATTTGTTTATACATTTTAAATTATGCAAATCTGTGATAAAGTCTGTGCATAAGTAAATAAAGGTATAGGAAGGAAACATGTATAGATCTTATTAAAATATATTTGGCATCATCTCCATATTTTCCCATATACATTACAACATGTACACAAACAATATATGTTCAACTATGTGCATGTCTTTATATCTACCGTTAACTAAGCTTTTTGTTATACACATTTAACAATTTATGTTATGCTTAAAAATCCATATAGATACAAGTACTGTAAAGTTAAAATGCTTACAAGTTTATAATATGTCACTAAACAGTAGCCATATACTGTTAGACAACAAGTATTTTACTATAATAACTGCTGATTTGATAAGTATTCTGAAGTACATTTACATGTATATGCATTATAGAAATATCATATCAAATACATTATTAAATTTTGACATTAACAATAACAATCCCTACATGTATGTTTCTTCAAAAATGTCAACCATTCCATCACATTAAAGGGACCTGTTCTCAGATTAACAAATATATTATTTTCACATTTTTAACTGACTTATATATATACCGTAAATACCGTTCCGCTAAAGAGTACTCTCAATTATGAAGCATTTGAAATTCGAAACGATTGAAAAATTAAGAGTGCTTGTTTTCTTTTTTTTGTAATATAACTGCATTATAATTACAGATTAAGCGCACTATGCAATTTTCATGGGTTGTCCAATGTTTGTTGATTTAGAAATTGTAGAAAGAATACTTCGTGTGACTTACATGCATCTAATTGTGATCAAACACACAAAAATAAAATTATTCAAATTGTGCTTACTTGATGTTTGTGATTACTTATCGAAATTCGAATAGACGGTCATACCTAAAAAAGAATGATGCAAATAAACTATTAAATTAATGTATTTGATCTTAACATGGAAGAAACGGTTTTACAGGAACCTCTTATTTAAAGCACACATTGAGCCACTTATTTAATTAAACAGTCAATACGCTAAGTATACAACTGATGTGTGCTACAGTTTAAAAACAAATATGCAAAACTGCAGGAATATTAAATTTAGTATTTAGGTGAAAGAGGCCACTGACGACAAGGATAGGCCAAAAATTATAGCCTGTGAAAAAGCCAGGAATATTTACAATTTGCCAAAGTTCAATACAAACATAAGGCCAAATAAAAGTAAAATGTGTGCTTCGGACAACGGACTCAAAAAAGTTAGGTAGGGTCGGTATTTAGTTGTTGTTTTTTAAACTTTTTTTAAAGACACATTTCGGTCAAAAAAAAGAAAATTATCTAAAATCTGATGAATATGGATTTCTCGGAAAACAATAGGTGCTAAAAACTTTAGGGTCGGGGTTTTTCGCTAGATAGGGTTGGGGTGCCCGAACACACATATTTTGTTTTGCCTAACAATCTTGTGTCCAAAGGAAACAGGTGCCACCACATTCCACTGGTTGTCACAGAACAATAAGCAATTATTATACAAGGGCCATATATACATGCTCCTAAGTAAAATATGAGCATAAGACATATTTAAGGGAAATACTCAAATCAATTTTCCTTGTAAAAATCAATGTCTTATTCTTGAAATATGTTAAAATAGCGTAGCACCTGTTGATTTTTATCCAGAGTAAAACCATTTTAGATACAATAAATTTTTAATAAACCATTCACAGACTTAATGAATTTATGACATTAATACAATACATTTTCACTACGAAGTTTTTTTATGGGCCAGGTTCACAACTTCACATGCTGGTGAATATCTACATTGAGTATTCAATACACTTTAAAACCTGTTAATAACCATCTATCTGGCTTGCTGCGCATTCGTATCCAGTATATCAGCTATAATGTCCCCACCAATGTAATCATTAGGAGCTTCGTCTAACTGTGGAAGTGGAACATTATAATCAACACAAAGATTACGAAGCCACATACAGGCAACAATGACCTCTGGCACATCTTTCGGGCTAGAAGGGAAGACAGCCACCTGACTTGTGAAGGCATCTGAACTGCATATAATACCAACATGTGTTTTTTTCAAACCAAATGAGTTTCAATCAATTGTATGTTTCTTCAAATCATTAATATAATGATACATGTATCATGTGCATGTATGTATCAAAACTAATTTGAAAACAAGATGATGTGTTCAATAAAACCATTCCCCCGGCTGAAAATGGGCAACCAATTTGAATTACTCTATGTCCACATTAGATCAATGCGAGGTTGGGTGATAATGTGTTGATCAGGAATGGTCCTACGCAACAACTTTGTACGTATCTTAATGCTGCATTAAGTATATAGAACGCATGGACGGACATGACAATCACTATATGCCTCCAACATCAAGATGCGGGGGGCATAAAAATACATCCCAAGTTTTCATTGAATTACCTGTGTTGTCATGTTTTTCTTTTCATAATGCAAGCTATGACGTTTCATGATTGTATATAATTACATGCAATTGTATGTGAAATTGTAATTCTTAAATGAAATCAACATTATACCTAAATCTAGATTTAAGAATTCCAAATGAACGCTCGACAACAACCCTTCCTGATCTGTGAGCAGCATTGTAACGAACTTCTTGTGGGGTAGACGGATTCAATTTCGGCGTCAGCAGGTATGATTTAAGCCCATAACCGCTGTCGCCTAGCAGACATCCAGCCTGATTGGTCTCCAGGTACTGCTGTTATTTGAAAGAATACACAGTTCAAACACTGGGGACCTTAATGCTCCTTATTAATTTATGTAGTGCTTTTAAAGTTAAATTCATATAAAAAATTGAAGATTAAAAATCTAAATTGTGGGTAACAATAAACTGAAACCTCAATTCTGCTGACCAAGATGTGTCACAATTTTAATTAATAGCGTTATTTGAACAATAACAAAACATTTATTTTTTGTGTGTTTTTTTTGGTAATGATTGATTCTCATATCAGTTCTAAATTTTTTACACAAGTCAATTTGAAATGATCTCCATTAAGTCTAATTTGATATAATGGTACAGACACAATGTGATGCTCATTGGAAGTTGGATTTCATGTAAAAAAGGACTCACCTTCAAACCACAGTTATTAAAAATTGCTGCATCGTGCATAGACCCCGGCCATTTTGATACTGCATCCATGAACCTACAATGTAATGTATAATATAAAATATAGTTATGGGGGATTCTCTCCCTGGTGGGGTCATTAATAGTTAAAAAGTATTTTCAGTTACAAGTAAATACTGTACTAAAGATGTTTATAATATTTTCACCATTTTCATTAAAATAATGTGTGCACACATGTAATGTTTATTGACATTTTTATTTGATGTAAATAAAATACAAACGGGTCACTCACTAATTTGGTGTCAACCACTGATAGCACATTCAGTGCATGGAATCCTTTCCTGCATCTATAAACTTCCTCATTTTGGTTTGGGCCAACAATCGGAATCAGGGTACCGTCGATGGCACCGATCACCCCTGGGATGTTACACTTCCTGTAGAAGTCTAACTTTATACGGGCCTGTTCATCCCGACTTGTGGGAAACCTTTATTGAAAAGAAAGCTTGTAACAAAACTAGTGTTCAGTATTTCTTTTTTTACTACAATTACTGGTTGGTTGTCACTTTCATCTAACATACAGGCCGGTTACATACGAATTATAGCATCATGTCATACTGGTTAAAGGGACTATGTCATCGAAATGGGTCTTTGGAATGTTTGATATTAATACTGGCATATAAAAGCGGTTAAACAGGGCATTATAATAGGAAAATAGTGTATGCATTCTGAGAATAAAATAAATTTATAACATGGGTTTTGTTTGTTTGGCACTTTTCGTGTTTACATGTTGACGTCATAATTGTAAGGCCAAAATTAAAATTAACTTTGTTTGCCATAGCCTACCTACCCGACGAAAAGGTCCCTACTCAAAAGTTTTTTTCTTTTTCAAAACAAACCAGTTTTTTTTTTATTTTAAATTCCGAATATTCATTTTTTTTTGGGGGGGGAGGGGGGATTTAATAAAAGCTCACTCTTCTTTCATTTCGGTTGTTTTCCGTTGGGGTAATAATTAACTGTATCAGCTAAACCCTTGCTTATAATTGGCCACATCAAAATGCAATTCTAGTCATGTTTTATCAAACTTGTGAAAACAACAGGCAGTTTGTCAGCATTTATTGTCTAATTAAAGATGATAGCTAGCAAGCTCTCGTTATATCAACAGACACTTGATTGTATTACTGAAAGCAATGTCTGTGTTATATGTTATATTCTGACGCTAAATGGATCGTTAATAAATTGACTTTTTTTTCGAAAAACAAAATGCCTACCTACCTACCTGTCACCAGCAACCTTGGGTAGGCAATGGCAAACAAACAATTTTTTAAGGTTGGCCTACGCATTTGGTATAACATAGTTAACACATTACTCCTTATTAAACATGGTTGGTTAAAGCGATGTCTGCTGTCATTTCTTCGAATGGCTCATAAGTCGTGAGTTCGATGGCCGCTTGGAGTTGTATATTATATTATATTTTATTTATTTGATGCGCATGTCTTGGTAAAGCTCATTTCTATCGAATAATATATTTTATAGTGCAATTGGAAGCCAATTGTTCAATGACATAGCCCCTTTAACATATTTATGACTTTTTTGGTGTGTGAGCCTTATATGCTAACACAAATTTCTAGTGAAATAGAATCATATGTATTAATGTATATTTAAATCAATGGCAAAATTTTCAGTAAATACAGAACTGGACATAAATATGTGACAAATAGTATGATGGCCTGACAATAATTTATTTATATTAATGGTTAATGTTTAATGTACGAGCGTACAACATAATTGGCGCTATTAATTGAAAGAACACGACGTAAATTGCCATCCTGACTATACTCCACTATAAACTGGAAGAAAATTTAAGAAAAAGCAGTGTTGCAGAACACTTTATTCTATAGTTGTTTCATCACAAAATAGTTCTCAACTATAACAGCCTATATCAAGTTTTATTTATATTGTATTCAGGTTGCAAATCATGCTGTCTGAAAAATTATTTAGATGTTTTACAGTTTAAGTCATTTCTATAGTATAGAATGAATTAATTGAAGTTGTTCATTAAGAACGTCTAGAAACGTACCAAACACCCTCGACACTGTACTCGACAAGTCTCCTATTTCTGAATAAAAATCGCCCTTGTCCACATTACCGCAACCCGATTAGAATCTGCAATGATATTTTTAGAATGATTACACTAAAAAATGCAATAATATATGCATATCACACTATGTTTGCGCATCAGTAAATCTCCATTTAGATGGTACGTTCATAAATTATAAAATAATACTTACATGACGTACATCTGAAGCATTGTCTTTGAAGTTAACTTACCAATTACCGGTATCCATTTCGGAGCAAAAAAGTCCACCGACAGTGCTGATAAGCTGATCATGATCTCATGTCCGTTGAATAATATCTCGTTTAACAATTGAACAACACATTTTGTCATTGATGTATTTCAAAATATGACATAAAATAATTAAACGAATATGTGAATATGCTTAGTTTAATCCCATATATCCATATAAAGTTACAAAGTTACTACAAAGTTAATATTGTATTATGAAACGCCACAGTTGATCGACTAATATATTATATGATCATGTGTTAAACATCAAAATTCAATCAATGTGTTCATTTCAAGTTCAATGTTTCATAATATTCATTAACACTTCATATCGTTCTTCTACTGTGGAGCTTCTGGTTTGTAACGTTTAGGTTGTTATGTTGATCTGTTTAAAGTGTTCCCAAACAACCCTTAAAAATGATATCATTCCTAAAAGTATGGACATGCATACATTCTAAATATCTGCGTTAACGCATTTAGTTGGTAACAAAAAACTATACACATGGACTGAAACAGGGCGACACGAATTCCCCAAATCGACCCAAATATACCCAAATCGACCCAAATATACCAATAGTGTATGTCATTAGGTATTTTTACGTGAAAAATATTATTATTTAACCATTTATATTGACTGTGTTTTTATTTATTTATAATATTTGCACAGAAAACGTAGATTAATTTAATTGGAAGTTCAAACAACAAGATAGGTTACACATCACTAAATCACGGGTCATGGGTATTATCCAATCTCTTACACACCAGTTACATTCCGTTCACCTCTGTAGTTGACCCGCAAAGTAGTCCCATGCGATTCACGTGGTTTTAGTTATATGACCATAATAAATAAAGACATTTGATGTCCCTCTATCCCGTAAGAGTAATGTAGTTCCAATGCATGGTTTTGCATGGACAAATCCTGTTTTGTGGTCACGGGTGGTTAGCGCGTGGCTAACATAAAACTTAGTGAACACATCAATTTTAATGACAAATAATCCAGAAAAGAAGAACAAAACCTTTCTGGAAAAAATTCACTATCAAATATATAACAAAGTATCCAACTCCAGACGCCCGAATGATAGGGTGCATCGGTTTGAATATCCATAACTTTAAAAATTGTCCATTGATGTTCATTAACTCGATCTTATTTGATGCAAAAATGAATTTCCTTTCAGGAAGTGTACAACATTGTTTTGTAATTATTTGGTTGGAGTTTTAAGAAATAAACCAAAACATAGTTACTTTGACCTTCTTTGTTTATTCATAGAGATTCTCAGCCCAACGGCTTAAAAATAAGCGCTCAATTCGCGAAGGTCAACAACTGGTTTTCTCAATAAGCCACGTACACGACGGCTTAAAAGAACTTTTACATTTGAATCATTACTATATGAACAATAACGCACACAACTATATGTAATATCACCGTCAATAAACATAATAGGTTACACATCAGCCAATTCGCATAATCAACCCAAATCGACCCATGTATGATCATTGTTATCGGTATCTTTTAAAATGTATGATCTTTAAAGCAAATTTAGCCTAAATTACTGTGTTGTTTTGTACAATTTTGCTCACAATTACATTTGAATCGTTACAATCAGCTAAAAAGGTAACACTTTAACGATGTCCCCAAATCGACCCAAATCAACTATCATCTACCCTTGTATGTTATATTGAGGATATTTGTTTAATGCAGTGTAAGATCGTATTTATTTCACGAGTGGTCATAGACATAATATTTTCACGAGTGGCGCAGCCACGAGTGGAAATATTTAGTTTCTATGACCACGAATTTAAAACATTTAAAGCTTACACTGTTGTGGTGGGAAAATAGTGCCACTTATTGCGTCGTCGTCGCATACTATTTTTTGTATTGAACTTTATTATGTGTTTTCTGTGAAATGTTTGACTTCAAGGAAAAAATAGGTCTCATTTTTCCCTACTGTGACATATATGCTGTGCGAAAATGTAGTCCATCATATATATTTACATTGTTACTGAATAAATGAATAAAGAACGGAAAATAAATCAGTTGATACATTTTAAGTATAGAAATTTAAAAGCAATACATCAGGATTTGCAATAGAGTTATTTCAATTTAATACTGCATATAAGCATCACATGTCACCAAAAACTGCATAAATTAACATTATTTTTTATAATTACACTTATTTATGTATCTACAAAGTAATCTAGGGGTGTAATGATAACACGGATTAATATTGTGACTACGCGCTTTATTCTGCAGTGTTTAGCGAAATATACCGCCATATATTGCCCATATTAAAATGAGAAGTTTCATTTTATATCTCTCTTAAATAACCGTGCAAATGCATTTATTGAACTTATTATCATTGTTTAAATGCCAGTATAAACAAAATATTTGCATGATGTTAAATAACATATTTATAAACTTTTAGAAACTAATCACATTATTTTTTATAATCATCAAATTCGCAATGACATGTGGATAAATAGATATCATTTTTCAGATAGTGTAATAAATGCTGTGGGAAAATGTGCTCCCTCGTATCTACTTACTTTTTCACTGAATTAGGCCGCTATTTTAGTTTTTATTCTTTGGTTAATGAGATTTTTTCAAAAAATGTCTACTGGCAGGTTAAACAAGAGCGGCATAAGTCCCTAGGTTGCTCACCTCAGGGGCTAAGGAACTAAACTGTTCTGAGTAAGTTTAATGAAGACTCGGCTAAGATTGTGGCCTCTATATTGTTCACACGCTTTTTCTTCAATTTGGCCTGGTGACCTAGTTTTTGCCACCATGTGACTCATTTTCAAACTTCTCCTAGATATCTCTGGGACATATGTTCTGACCAAGTGTCATGCTCAGATCACTGGGCTATAAATGTAGCCTCTAGGGTATTCACAAGCTTTTTCTTCAAGTTGGCCTGGTGACCTACTTTTTATCCTATTTGACCTAGTTTCGAACTCGTTTGAGATATCATTGAAACAAATGATCTGAGAAGGTTTCAAGAATATTGGGCAAATTCTCTGACTTCTAGAGTGTAAACAAGCTTTTTCTTCAATTTGCCCTAGTGATCTAGTTTTTGACCCCACTTGACCCAGTTTCAAACTCATCCGAGACATCATTTGGACAAATGTGGCCTCTAGAGTGTAAACAAGCTTTATAAATTTGTCATATAGTCATATAAGATTAACTGACTCCCCCCTGGCGGCCATGTTTTTCAACAGAAGGCAACCATTTTTGAACTCGGTCGAGATATCATAACAACAAATGTTTTGAGCAAATTTCAAGAAGATTGGGCAAAATATGCGACTGTTAGAGTGTTAACAAGCTTTTTCTCAAATTTGACCTTGTGACTTTGTTTTTACTCCCACATGTTCCAGTTTCAAACTCGGCTAAGGTATCATTGGGACAAATGTTCTGAGCAAGTTGCAAGTTGATTTGGGCAAAATATGCGGCCTCTAGAGTGTTAACAAGCTTCATAAAGTTTTCAATATAGCCATATAAGGAAAACTACCCAGCACCCTGGCGGCCATGTTTTTCAAATGAGGGCAACCATTTTCGAACTCGGCCTAGATACCATGGCAATTATTTTGAGCAAGTTCAAAGAAAACTGGGCCAAAAATTTGACTAGTGTTAACAAGCTTTTGCTTTAATTTGACCTAGTGACCTAGTTTCTGACCCTACATAACCCAGTTTCGAACTCGGCCGAGATATCATTGAGACAAATGTTCTAAGCAAGTTTCATGTTGATTGGGGAAAAAATGTGGCCTCTAGAGCGTTAACAATCTTTATAAAGTTTTCAATAAAGCCAAGGAAAACTGCAGAGCCCACTGTCACTTCCTGTCAGACACTATAACAATGCGTGAAATCATTAAACATATTTCAAATAAATTATGGATCATTTTAATTATGGTTTAATCTAGTGACGCCAGCTATTGGTGTAGTTCACAGTGCAAGAGATATATAGTCCCTTTCAAACACCTTAAAACAAATACGGTCTGTGTGTCCATGGAGTTGAGTCGATTCCAGCAACGAAGCATAACGAACCAAGACGAAAGGGGTCCATTCGGTCTCTCCGGTAAGTGCTAGAACCGACGCGAACCGGTGGTAGCATATGAAGTATCGAACAGCGCCTGCATGGTAGTGGTTTATGAACAGTTGTTTGATACAGTCGCCACGCTTGAGCTGTATATGTTATATATTTGCATAATGTGGTAGGTTATGCTCCAATGTTTCTCCTGTCGCTCTCACATCATGTCCATATATAATTGTATGCTAAAAAATGCATCGGCGGAAATTACAGCTGCTCGATATATGGATCTTCCAAGGCGGAAAATATGCCCTTCGCCACTTTTTTTTGATTCCGGATGTAATTCCGTCCATTCATACTAAACAACGTAAAAAAGATAAATCTTTAAACAACAACATAAATGAACAATAAATAAAAACACATGAAATTATGATGCTCTAATGAGACATATGCAAATAAAAATGCAGACCGTATTTAATGTTCTTTGTTTTCATTTCAGAGCCGATTGTACCCTCTGTATAAGTTGGAATGAAAAAAATCAAAAATATACAACCATTTCTTCTTGTAATTGTTGTCATATTTATGATTGCGCCTTTCTTTGGTGGTATCCAAAAAAAAACGAACACCCAAAACCAAAGCTATATATAGAATAATATTATTTTGTGCATTCAGACAATAAAATGTCCATGTGGGTTAATACATATTTGTTTATTTAGCAATACAGGTAAATTATTCACACGTTATAACAGCATCTCAACATCTTGATTATTGTGGAAGCAATCAGTTAGTTTCTTTAATAATATTAGATATCACAGTCAGGTTTACAAAATAGCAATTCAACTTTTAAGGTGTAATATAGCCACGTTTGTGTTATTTATGCGTTATTTATAATGTAACCTGTGTCTCGTAGTCATTTTTTATCCGTGCAACCCAGACTTCAATAAACGAATAGTTCGATTACTTAGGCAACCATTTGAAATCGTTTTCAAGTATTTGACATTTTGTGGCTATATTTGTACAGAATTGTTATTCATTTAGGGTCGATTAGGGTAGATTTGGGGGTTTCGTGCCGCCTCTGAAACAGGAAACAAGGGGCCAAGGGAGATTATAGATACAAAACAGTACCGCACATTAAAGGCTAGTAAAATTCGATAACTAATTCACCTGCGTTATGGGTGGTATGGAATGATTTCGCTGAATCTTCCTTTCCAGTTCATCACCCATTATTTCCACCAGGAATTAATGCAAGCCCTGGACAAACAATATCGCTGAATAATCTGTTCATCCGAGAGATGCTCAAGTGAGGTTCTGGGTCGGAAAACCCGCTCTCGTCTTCGCAAATCGCCGAACAAAACAAACGCAGCGACCATGCTTTCGAACGTTACGACAGCCTTGGTCCATTCGTAACTTTTACGTTAATACTTACGATTTCGTAGCAGGTGGTTGCGTAAGATTTTTTTAATGAAACGCTCTTATTTTCTTACGAACGTCATACGTAAGAAAACCGTTCGTACGATCTTTATGAAACGGGCCCGTTGTGTTCTAACTTATTAACAAATATGATCGTATTGTAGTTATGGGAAGCGGTTAAAATCATGCATATTGTATTTTTACATTGTATTTTTACATTTGGTGTCATAGTAATCGAACATTTTCCAAGTCAGATCCACAAAGATATACAGTCCAATGGAATTACAATTTATATTGTTAGCTTTCTATGTGTATGAAATATTGAACCAATTTGGTATTACGTATGCTTGGGATCAAATCAAATCAAATCGTTCGGGTGTATACAACAGCCTTTAAACAATTGTAAGCATTTGTTGTTGTTTTTTTAATTACAGTTCGGTTAAACTGTTATCAAGGCCTGGCGAAGATAGGAAAGAAACCAGTAATCTAAAACTCGGTATGTTCTCTTAGTCTAATACCCAAATCGTCTCGCGGTTTTCGTCTAACAAAACAACATATGACATTGCGACACTACATGAATCCCTCTAGATATTTTTTCCACAAACAACACTAATTACATCTGGACCATGGATAAAGCACTTAATAAGGAGTAAACATAGAATGCAATCCCGATGTCAATATCAGCAAATGGAGTATACATAAATGCACTCCATTCTCGCGAGATTTATCGTTCACATTAGTCTCTAAGAAAGTAGCCCGTCGAAATACCAGACTACATTTGTTTCGTATTTACTGGCATCTAACCTGTAACTACAATGTGCTTCCGAAATCAGCATACTGAACGAATATCACATTTTATAAGCGCAACGAATAAACGAACTCTATTGCTGAACTGATATTATGAGGTTGTTTTTTTACAAATATCCAAAATAAAAGCTAACCGATTGGCAAAAAACTAGGATTTATGGATTATATCTTGAAAAGGGGTAAGTTTCTTGACTTTATTTTTTACCACATTGGTTTTGATAACATGCTAATCGTCGATCCTTAAACCGACGAACATAGTCCATATCTTGATAAAATGGCTGCACCACAAAACAAACAAATGCATTGCCTTCTGTTATTTTCAAGTGTATGACATCTGTTTAAATATATATAGTAGCATGTTCATGAAACGTTTTGATGTGAGGTATGAACTATTGTGTTTATTTAGATAGATTAAATAGAGCCCAGGCGTCTAAATTCATATATTGTGTAATCATTGCACTACAAACTGCACTCATTGTGTATTTTTTGTTGTGATTTGCGATAACTTTGGTTTGAACGCCGCATATTTACAAACCAAATATACTTACCCAGTAGAAAAACGTCACACAAAAAACAACAATGGGTACATCTTTAGTATTTTTAATTACAGCGATATATACAGTGTACATGTTCTTCGATTTTACCCAGTAAATCTAAGCGTCCTATTATTCTGTAAAATGTGAGACACCATACTTCACACAACCGTTTTGTCACAGTTTTGTTTCATTACAAAGCGATTAATATAAAGAGACACGTATAGTTGTTTTAATTTTAATGAGATCATTTTCATAAATAATCATTTTGAACGTATAATGTAAGTTTTCCACGTTATGGCATTTGAGGGCAACATTAAAATTCAAATGAATCAACATGATTTCGATCCAACTCTTTTCACTTAGTAAATAGTACTAAATGCGAGTCAAAAACACAACACTGTAAGCTATAGCGAGAAGCTTCTTAGACAAACTGTTAGCCCACATATATTGTGGCTTATCCAGTTATAATTTCAATTGTTTTAAATTTTGCATTAACGATTGTAGGCATAGACAGGCATACAAATTACCCTTTTCAGAAGATATTAAAACTTAATATTTGATACTTAGTTACTTAGTTACCCAAGTAATTAATAGAAGTTTAAGGTTTAACGTTTACAGGCACAATTGCCTGGAGTTCTATACTTGTGTATAATACTTGTAAAAGCAATTTTTTGTTGAAAATTATCCCTTAAACCTGATCGAAACACACTACAACGAAAACATTGTTAGCATGTGTTTACAGTCTGAATACTGATAAGGTTGAGATATCAAGTAGACGAGCATTTCAACGTTTTCAAATTTAATGTGGTAATGCATTTGGTTAAAGGGACTATGTCAACAGAAAATCGGCTTCCTATTGCACTATCAATTATATTGTTTGATAGAAATGCGTTTACTAAGACATGTGCAGTAAATAAATAAAAAATAATATAATAAAAAATAAGTTGTTTAATAAAAACAAATCAGCAAAAAAGTCTGAAAAACTTTAAAGCCCAGGCGAGTATCGAACTCACGAATGTGTGCACTCATTTCCCATTATAAATACCCTGTTTTAACCGTTATTACATGCCAGTATTAATATCACAATTCCGGATAGTTTTAAGAAATTGCTTCCTCGAGGCCCTTTTGGATGACATAGTCCCTTTAAACCAGTGTTTTTTGGCGCCAGTATTAGTATATTAATGTTATTTATTTATTAAATAGGCTTTCATTACACATTCCAATATCAGTTTTGCATCCAAGGTCAAGTTTGAATTAGGTAGAACGGAAGTCCACAGGTGCCCCATTGTTTTACCTGTTTTGAATGATGTCTTATGTGTTTTATCATTTTTTATGTAATACGTTATAAATACGTTTGGTGTGGTTGTTCGGTGAAACGCGATTTAACTTAGTTGCATGCAAAGATCTTCGAAACATAGCGGTAGTCTGCAGCACTTGGTTGCGCACTTGGTCAAAATCGAAACAATCCAGTTGCACTTTTTAAAGGAAGCATAATTGGTCTTTATACCGTTTGCAGTTAAAGTGTCCTAACATTTGGCATACCGTTTGAGAACTGAGAACATATTACTTATTAAAACGATTATTTTTGTTGGCAAGTGCAATTTTAACATTGGTTTAGCTTTCTCTTTGTAAAATCATTTGATCAAATAAACAAACTTGCGCTTATTAGTGTTTGATACTACAGAGTTTGCATGGTATGGAGAGACACACAATGTTTGAGTTTAATGAAGGATGGCTGCATCACACGAAATGAAGACATGTACTAGTGGCAGCAAAGAAAGGGCGTAGTACTAGGACACATTTTAAAGCAATTTTCCTCAATTAGTTGAACGTGTGTTGAAGCATGCAAAATCTGTGTTCTTTCTGAATGCAAATAAAAACAACAATACAGTACGGGACATTTTGCGGAAAGGAATTAATCTATCGAATTCAGGTGGACAAGTCATCGAAGAAAACGTATGTCCTATGCAAGATCGTACATGTGCGAGGGGCGATCAATAATTAACCCGATTGGCTTTGAATTTAATTTATTGCTTAATATAATTGAATAAAAGTTTTAGATACAAGCGTTCATTTATTATTTAATATGGAAAGAAAAAAATATATATTACAAAGCATACACTCTGAATGTTGTTCGTTGCTATAGCAACCCATACCCCTTTAAGCGGGGACGGTGTCGTAATTTTGCTTAAATGTTCGAATTTGATATAAAAAATAAATAGTTTAAAACGTGCCGTTTCGGCGCCGATTGATGAATTCCACGTCATTGGTCAATTTTCTGACATAATTGTAGACACGACTGGCTAGCAAAACGAGTTTAAGCGTAACTGCCCATTTCCTTTCATGGCGTCATCTGATCCAACCGGTATTATACATTTCTGTTGTGAGCTTAAATATTCGCCGACCTAAACCTCCGAGATAATTCAGAAGACATTGGCAGGCACCAACATGTCACGAACGCATGCTTTTGAGCGGCACAGACGATTATGGGAAGGCCGTGTGTCGCTGGAAGACAAAAAAGAAGACATCAATAGATTCAACGTTTGTTGCTACAGTTAAATACTTTGTTGATATGCGGGTGAATATTTAGGACATATGCAGACGTGTGTGATATTATACTTCACCACGACAAAGCACCCTCCTATACCGCCGACGCAACCAATTAAGCTAGATATCGGGTTCTTGGGATTTGAACAGGTTGATCACCCTGCATACTCGCCGAACGTCGCCCCAATGGATTTGTGCGTGCTTCCCGTTGTTAAGTCGGCATTGAAGGGCACGAGGTTTGAGACATTTGACAACCTGTCACGTGCGGTCCAGCGTGTTGTGTCCCGGTTGGATGAAGAGTGGTACATTAACCTGTTTTAGCGCCATGAAAATTTTGCGCTGATAATTATTTGAAAAGATGACAGAAACACGCCACGTCATTTTGACGTACAGTTTTCGTCTAAGCATCCACGACGGTTGTTTTAATAATGTATGTAGATTTTTTATTTCTTGCATTACAGCTATGCAACTTTCATATCAGATAATATAGATACAAGATTGATAAAATTTAATGTCTTTTTTATTTACGTGAGCCTTGTTGTTTAAAAATAACAGCTTCAGTCCGGTAAATTCTGGATCACCCCTCGTTCAAGGCATTCTTGGCATATCCAGTTGTGTCTGCATTAAAGATTTAGGAATTTCCAACAAACAGTCTTGTTAGCGTTTAATGATGTAAAGTATTATTGTTTACACCGTCAGTAACTGAAGGTGTATGGGATATAAACTCTCAGTGGCTTCATATCATACTCGCCCTCGTATGGATGAAGCCACTGAGGGCGTATATCCCATTCACCCTTAGTTACTAAGTGTAACGAATATATCTCACCGACTACCTTTCACTGGTTTCTTTTAATTGATATCACTTTAAAAATAACGAAAAAAAAACTTACAAAATAAGAAGAAACACATTTAAAATGACGTCACGAAAATAAACAAAATGACGTCATTAGACAACGTCATTAGACTTCTATGGGGTATTGAAATGTACCCATGGTGTATGGAAAATATCCCATGGTCATGTGACCTCTCTTAGCTAATATAATCCCGTCATTATGTAGGACATGAGATATGTGTGTATGCTTTAAGAGTTAAAGAAACGAATCGTGGTGAAATTCATGTAAGATACAACATACAAGTTTACAATCATAGTGTGAATCAAGCGCAGAATAGACATTTGTCTCGATTAAAAAAATATTTATATCGTAGTGAATCAGATACAAAAAATATAATATCATATATATTAGAGCTACTTGACGTATAGTAAACCAGTTTTAAGGTAATGTTTTAAAATTGTTCAGATTCTAATTATCATCACAACTTGAATAGCCATTGCTTTGGCCAGATTCTAATTGGGTCAATTCACAAACAAGCGTTGATGATCTGATATAAAAATTATTATTTTTGGTGTTATTATTATGGGGCTTACTTCTGTTATAAAGAGTGTAAACATTTTGAAAGTAGAATTGACCTTTGCCTTATTACAGTAGCTCCTCTGGGCTAATCAACAATTGAATGTTGTATATCTTTAAAATACATTAGATTTTTGCTATTTTCTAAAAACACAATTAATGAAAAGACCAAATAGAAGCAATATAGTATAAATCGTAATATTAACATTTATACACGATTTCAAAGATCTGATCCGACTGCCCGCGGATCCTTTTGAGCAGCACCCTGTACATTTTCTGTTCCTAGATCTTTGTCTATAAATGTCAGGATCGTAGTTAGGGCAAAATCGAATGTGCGCCCGTGCTTGTACATGAAATATATCGGAAAATAATATTGAAGGAACTATTCACATGTTGGGAAATAGAGAAATTCCAAAGAAAAAAAGCAACAACATAATATATAAAGGGGCGAACATGAAACTGCTGACAAAAATATAATCGATATATTATATCGCTGCATGAATAACATTAGATGAAATAGCGAAAAGTGTAAAACGTTTTTTTTAGACTGGTGGCGGAAGCCAACGGTCTTTTGAGAGGGTAATTTCTAGAACAGGTATCACAGGGAACTACTTTTTTTGCAGGCTACGAGTCAGTAAACCGAAAACTGAATTGGTCCTTTTTCTACCTGTGTTATTTTATATTAATTATTTAAGGGAATGTAAGTCATATGTGAAATAATGTGTATGTCATGTTATATATAACAATTACATTTTTTTAAATGTCAATTTATTACAAAATGTTACTTCAAACAAATGACACCCCTACTCCCCTACTTTCGCTATTTGCATGTTGTGTGTAACCGAAATATTCACCTTAGTGCCCTGGAATAAAACCACTAAATAATGAGCTACATCTGTTATTTTTAACACTTACTACTACGCTTCATCAATTATTCTGCATGGCCCGTTGCAGATTGACTTGTCGACTGGCATGTATATAATTCCGACTGCATTGTATAACTAGGTTTAAAAATATATTTGTTTCTTAAAAATATTTGTATTGTGATGTCGTATACTATAGAATAGGACGCAACATTATCAAGTTTACAAATGGGAAATTGAACATACAGTCAAACAAATGATTCCATCTTAGCAAAAATGCACTTATAAATCACATGTTTTTAGTTTTTTTGTCGCCAACAGTCTTTCTACGTTGTCAGCGTTTTGATTAAGCAATAATAACGCACTTTGCAAGGAACAACTTAAAATAAAAGCACTTTAAGGAAAAGTATGAAACATTATCTTCAATAAATATATTTTAAAAGATATTCAGCGTCTTTGATCATTTTTATCCGTCGTATATGAGACTCGATCAGTAGGTCACACGATACTACCATAATAAAATCATGCTTTATTCCTCCGAACATATCATCATATAAATTAACGTTACCTGTTTGTAGAACTAGGAGAACTAGCTCTCTCCTGTTTCTTAAACGTATATAAAAGGTGCTGCATGCTCAGTAAAGTTATTTAAATTAAATTTCGATTTGAAGAAACCTTAAAATTATTCATTTGGAACGAAAAACTCAAAATCAACATCATAAAGCAAAACATACATAAATAGTACGTAATATATTTTGTACATTAAGAATTTGAGTTTCACTTTTTGATTATATCAGTACAGTAATTTTAAATGTAATTTACATGAGCAATACATTTGCCGTTTTGCAACGATGAATACATTTAATTCGTTTCGAGCTAAATAGGCGGATTTAGAGGAGGGCGGAAGCTGCGTACGACCCCTCTAAAATTGTCAAAAACTAGCTGTTTAAACCGAACAATAACTGAAACATGTGCATTTCGTTACAATTAAAATGTTATTTTCAATCAAACTATTTCAAATATAGTTTATGTTTTGTAGCAGTTTTGTTAAATTGTTCCGTTTTGCGATATTGCGTCGTTCCGATACAAGTATCTTATCATGTAAGAGACAACAGCAGTTAATTTGTTGTCAGTTCTTTAATAATTCCACCCCTCTAACTTAATATACTGGTACCGCGCCTGATATTATATTTGAAATATGGTAATATAACATGAGGTGTTTATTCTGTACCAGATTAAAACCATTTAAGACTAGGAGACTTTGGCATCAGATTATGCTACGAACATTGGAGTTATTTTCCCTTAAATGTGAAAATAAATTTTAAAATGGACTTGATGCAAGACATGGACTTTATTTTCAACAAATCTAGACTAAACTTGTAAATGGTAATATAATCTACTCGTTGGAACAAGCCGACAAGCATGACGTGACATGACGTCCCCATTATCTTTAAGAACAGCAGCATTAACACCATTCCTCCGAAACTCTCTGCGAACAGTTGGCTACCACTGTAGAAAAAATATACCCAAGTCCTTACTTGTTTACGAACATGAGATCTCTGTTTTTGTCTTTTACAAGCTTTGGCAAGACAAAGAGCAGAAGTAAAACGTGTATGAGAGTTAATCAGCTAGATACATTATTTAAGGATATTATTGCGAACATTCCTACATTTGTTCAAGCCTATCACAACAGTTATGCTTTCATCTTTGCCAGTAGTGAGGTGAGCCCTTTGGGCCATCATGCACCCCTTGTTTTTGATTGAAAGTCAAAACAAGTTAGGGAATGAAATAAGGGTGGTTCCAACTCCTGGTCACCTATAACCATGCATTTTACTTTGTTCAAATATTGCTTTTGGTACTGCGTATAAACGACTGTTGTTGATTGTAAACTTATAACATGGTCAATATTTAAAATACATAATTTGCGATGGGTTGTTTTACTATACCAATTTGATGATAGTAAACGATTAAATAATGTATAATATATGTTACAGGACCAGGATTTAGGATGGCAATCCTACGAAGAAACAAGTGGCTGTCGTTCGTAGTTTTAGGTAAAGTACAAACACATTCTTATTACAGCAACAAGAAAAGTACTTGCAACATCAACTACTATTACTACAATAAAACAACCACAAATACTACTACTAGTACCTCTATTACTGCTCGAGTACTCGATTACTACTACTGCCACATCTACCACTGCCGCATTTATAATAATAATAATGTAATGTGTAAAATATCAGCTGATGATAAGAATAATATAACGTCGAGTCTTGCGGGGGCCATTATTTTAGTCGTGCCGAACCAGATATATGACACAAGACACAGTAACCTGTTTTTCTATTTACCATTTCACGGTTTTCTAAAAATTACACCAAACTAGCTTATTTTTATTTATTAAAATCTAAGAGCGGCGATGATTTTGCTGAACCGTCTTTTACATGTTCTTGTACATGTAAAGATCGATTTCTAACTGTTCGTTTGATGATACCCTATTATTTACATTTCGTAATGATACATATTTTCACTACAAATATGTAGATTACACACACGTTCATGCAAATAATATTGTAAACGCATACTGAAATGATTTGCAACCATCAATTTTATCGGAAAACACACGTCACCGAATTGTTTTGAGACGCCATTTGGAGTTGTGTATTGAAGTTAACATTTTCAAGATTGTGTCAAGATTGATTATAGTGTGATCAATATTTGGTAAAAATGTTTGTATCTGAACATAAACTTATCCGAGTAGCGAGTTGTAGTAAATTTATTTGGAATTTTTTTAAATAATTGTCTATGGATGCTTTATTGTTCATTACAGTAACAAAGTGCGCGTTCATGTAAATATCTAAAACTAACGTTTTTATGAGTTATGCTAATTAATAATAAATACATTATATACGTTATTGGTTATAAATTGTTTGTTTTGTTGAATCTGATTCATTTTTACTTAAACCTTTGACTTTAGTGTTGATTCAGAGTGATGAAATACACCCAATCAATGACTGATATAAACGCTAGCGACATGATCTAAAAAAAATATATCGGGCATCTTTGCATCAGGCCGATTTCAGCATAGTGGTATGATAAATATTGAAGCTCAGGCGGGATTTAGAAAACAATATGAGTACTGTTGATAACAAATCTTATGTTTTTATATCAAGGTAAAGGAGGTTGAAATTGTCAACACATTTGCATACATAGTCTTTACTTCAGGCGGATCCTTTTTACCTACATATGAATCATTAGCAGAACAGGCTCTATTGTATACGCTAAAAGCAAATTTAATCCAGTTTCCGGACATTAAAGTTAGTCACCGTCTATACTTATTTGACAAACTTATTGAACGTGTTCATAATTACGGAAGTGATGTATGTGGCTTAAATAATAGTAAATGCATAGAAAGAATGCACTTAGTTTATGCAAAACTTTGTAAGTAGTAGGACAACAGACACAAAATAATCTCATATACGGGGCGCTGGGACAAATTCCGCTTATTTAGTATCGATATGTTAAAGTTATAAACCATTGGATTCAGTTCTACAGTGTGATCATTTTAAATTTGTCAACGTTGTACAACAGATGTTATTAAGTGATTTTGAAATGAACCGAGAAAAATGTATTGGGTCAAAATGTAAAAAACTTTATTAAAAAATCTAGGTTTTAGCGGAGTATGGTACATTCTGGGTGTTGGTGATGTTATTGTTTTTATCTCAATTGTTAACCAAAGAATCGCCGCAATTTATATATAACATAAAATCTTCTATATACATCTAGAGGTACACAATATAGCTTATCTCGGAAATTGTGTAAACTTAACAAAGTTCAGAATTGCCTTACCACGTGTAAGAGTTTCAGCCGAAATACTAAAAGTAGAGTCAGGCAAGGCGTGCAACTTACATTTTTAAAACCTTTCAATTGAGAACACAAGTATATTACGAATGAAGTGTGTCCAAAACAGTTATAAATATGGTAGGTGAAGATTTACTTATGAATTGTATTGTCAAAATGAATCCTTTTACTCTGAGTATATATTTTTAGAAATGTTAAGTTTGGCATTTGAACACGCATAGATAATGTTAACCCATAAATGTATATACCTTTTATGGACATTATTAATGTTTATGTATGTGAACCTGTATGCTATTTACCAATGCATTGTATTTACTTATAGTTGTGTATCAATGTGTACCCATGGGCATATTGCCTAAAGTATTAGAAATACTACTATTACTACTATAGATAATTTCACAAATTATTCTATTACTCTTACTACAATTTCTACTATGATTACTACTGCTTGGATAATCGACTTGGATAAGTCACCAGTTTCAGCCGCTGCTGTTCTGTACTGGTTGATGACTGACTTCGACCCAATAGCCAGTTTTTCCCGCCATAGAGATGAAGTAGCACACACACACTTGATAATTCCACATGCGAACGAAACAGCTTATCAACCGGTGTCACAGTCCACGCCGAATATTTCAAGGACAGTGACGAAAGGTATTGATAGTAATATTGCTCTACAACTGTTTCCTTTCTGGTTTATATATATGTATATGTCTTTTTAGTCATTTGTTTGGCTTTTGTTCGATAAGAGTGCCAATTTGTTTTGACATTGGTAAATTTATTCTTATACACTGTCACGACTATCAATATTTATGTATAATATTACATACTATGCATAGTATCATACTTTTGCATGATTATTCTCTTATATGTTTTTATGTAACACTATTATGTAAATGTATACTCATGGGCATTATTTACTCGATGTGTTTCCAATAAAACGGTAATCGTTATCTCTTAGAAACGCCCTGTGATTTTCTGCTGATAATAGGACGATTTCTGTAAACAATACACAAACGTCTATCTTTTCTTGAACTCAGTGTTACTTGTAAACACATAAAACGTCCAGATTTATTCAGACAATTCCGACCATCGTCCATACTGTTCTGCTGAGAAATATATGACAACTGTCCCGTTCTGCTGATAATAGTAAGCATCATACAAACGTCCACCATTTTTCTAATAAGTGCTAGAATCATAACGGAATGAAGCCGTTTCTGCAAAATGCAGTTCATTTCAAGAAGAATGCATACTTCTACCATTCTTCTCATCAGTGCTAGAATCATACAAACGAAAAACCTTTTCTGCAGAATACAGCTAATTGTAAGAATTATACAAACATTCACCATTCTTCCCATAAGTGCTAGAATCATATAAACGAGCAACCTTTTCTGTAGAATGCAGTTAATTGTAATAATTATACCAACGTCTGCCTTTTCAAAAGCAACCCGTGCAGTAATTTGCGAGAATATTATTCCGGTCTGCTTTTCGTATAGCATTTGTTACACAGCGTACTAATACATTCCATATTGAAGTAATACAGATAACCGATATTATAAACTAAAGAATAGTAAAATTTTAATTATCTTACATTTTCCCATGGCAATTAAAGGGAAGATTTTGACGTTTGAATGTGCAACAACCAACATGTTATAATGACAATTCTTCTTTAATTCAACCTAAGATAAGAAGCTCTTAACACTCTTAATCATTATGGGCTCTGAATTCATGTTGTAGACAGACTACTGAATGTAAATGTAAATTATAATTTATATCTAAAATGAAAGAATTCGACTTGCGTTACTTCGAAAGAAATCGAACGTCTGTATTATAACATGTAACAATAAAGGTACATGTTTATAGGTCGTAAAGTTTGCACCAATTTCAACGATGATTTGGTATATTTCAGAGTGAGTATTGTGAACCTACATTTAATTTAATTATGTTTTCATTTTCACAACATGCACGCTTTTTACTTGTATGTAATATATCGGCGCTTACCTTTCATCTCTTTTCTCATAGTATTTCGTAACCTTCTTGCAGGTGTACAGAGACTTACCCCCATAGTGTACAGTGAACCTTGCAGCGGAACAATCAACGACTCACGTCGGACCACGTTATTCCACGACTATGACAAAGTACAGCACTACATAAATGGTATTGCTGTCAAAGCCTTATTTCTTATAAATACAAATACTCATGCCTCAAAAGCAGATAAGATCACAATTGTATTATTACAGGAAGTATCCGCAATAATAGGCCAGAGACTTAATGCCAATGTGGTTGACCAGAGAGGAAAATACAACTGAAATCACTATTTTATTGGACATTACCTAGGCCTAGAGACACTGTGCCCAAAACATTGAAAACAATAAACATTAAACCACAATGTATTTAAATCTAGGGCCAATATGCATTGGAAACTTCAAGTCAATAAACATCCAATCTTTACTCGATTGGATCTAGAATCACTATGTTAATGAACGTTTACAACAATCCGATTAATTTCAGTGTTGTTATTAATTACTAATTATTAAAAATATATACACTTGTCGTACGAATGTTCTGTAAGAGGTTATGGCACTGTAGCATGGTCGCCACCACCAAATGTGTTTGCCTTTATATGTTTTCACTAAAGGCCGCTGTAGTACATGGTTGGCGATAAATACAGGACATAATTATGGGCTGCTAAGAGTATTTTCCAACATTTATTAAAAGTCTCCTGATGCTGACCACTTTTGTTACATCAAATTCATTATGATCTCTTTGTCTGCAGAATGTATTCTGATCACTAGACTAGATACCTTCTGTATAACTTGAGTATGTTACTTTATTGAGAAATTATTAGAGTCAAGCACCGTTATAATGTTCGTAATTCAGAAATAAAGTACATCATGTACTCTACTATCCCGTTGACCGGTCTGGCCGAGTCCGTTGCTAAAGATGCGGACCGTATTTTATGAGCGTTTACAGTATATGAATAAATAAGTTATCATATTCATACCTTGTTTTCCGTATAATACAGCCTTTACAAATACTTTTATCCTACATATGTGTAAGATAACATTTAGATCGTTTTCATTGGCTACACATTCTTTGATCTTTTGGTAAATTTATAAGCCTTTTTTTTCGTTTAAAAGCATGTGATCAAAAGGCTTGCTTACTAACACAATTCCTGAAATCGTTTAATAAATTATGGTATGTAATGACAACTATTGTGAGTTCCTATATATAATACAAATTTCTATCATCCTGTATTTATTTGCCAGACTTATTCGGGAACTTGTCAGACATAAACGCGCTACCTAAAGACGCTGACCCAGTGTTTATAACTGGAGTTTCGTCTAATCACTTACACGAGTCCCTAGACATGTTCGAGAACTTCAATTCTGTGGTGAGGAAAATGAAACCAAAACTGAGAATGATATTTTATGACTTGGGGCTTCAAGCTGGCGAACCAGAAAAAGTAAGGCTATCAGATGGTCTCTTAAACATCTAAACTGAATGTTATTTCTTTACGCCTTCAATTTTAAAAACACAATACCTTGTGCCAAATTCAGAACACTTTAAAATGATAATTAGGTATAATTTAAAAAGGAATTTGTTTCTTTTCCTTTTTTCAATTATCGACGTTTCCCAGGATTTTGTCAGGAATAACATTTTGTAAATTAATTGTTAACGGATTGGTCAATGATAGTATAAATACTTTTCGAAAGATCGATTACATTGAATGATATAATGAATCACAAAGATGCAATGATTGGTTGGAAGGATAGAAAGCGGCATTTTGTAATAGATCGTTTTTAATGCGGTAACAACTATGTATTTCGGATCCGCTACCTTATTTGCTCCTTTATTTAAAATGTTTTTATCATCAGCGATACTCGTTAAGTTGCCAATCTAAGATCATAATCTTTAAGTGTTTTCTTGACTAGTTTCCTAAAATTTAATGTACATGTTTTGTCATAATTATAATGTTTCAGTCTTTTAGTCAATTCTGAGTTTCGGTGTTTTTAAGTTTCAGGAAGCTCATTTTGGAATACATTTATACGATGTTTCGCTTCGGTTTTTTTTTATTAAAATGAGTTTCCGTTTAACAATGCGGCTACGGTTGCAAAATCAAAACATGAACCATAGCAGTATTTCTTCAGCAAGAGGAAGTATATTAAAAATACATTTTGTGAAACTGCAGGAGAAACCCTTTATAACATGACATAGACGTTCACGTAAACATAGATATAATATTATTCCTAATATAAACTACCCTGCAACATTTTGTGCGTGTTTCAAACCACAAGTCAAACGTTTATATCTATGTTTAAGGATTAGGTCAACTCATCCACATTGATAGACGAGCCCTTTATTAATGTCGTCCTATTTTAATTCGCTTTGTTCACCTATTTGTTTTTAGATAAAATCGATATGTCAGTGTGAATACAGACTGTTCCCATTTGAAAGGTTTCCAGATCACGTGAAACCCCTCAAGGGCTATGCCTTCAAACCACTGGCGATAATGGTAAGGATGTAATGGTCTTATCAGATGTAGATGACTATGTCCCAAGCTCCCATTTAACTATTACAAATGCAAGTAACAAACAAACTTTATATGTAATTTTTGAATAAGCCTAACTGAAAAATACTGCGAAATATTGACAGGACATACAAATTAAAACGCAATTTATATGTATGTTAACCAATGACATGTATAATCTAGGTTCATTTGTTATCGTTTACGATGTATACATATGTGTCATTGTAATGCCCCATCTCCAAAAATGGGGAGCATATAGTCACCGCTTAGTCCGTCCGTCCGAATTCTAATTTAACTGACATTCAGTTTGTCTGGATAAAAAATACATTCTTTCTGCCCATTCTTCCTTCCGTCTGTCAGGTATTTGGTTTCACGTGATTTCAGGCAGAAATGACTACAATTCAATAAATCTAAAAATAATGCCTCATTCCATGCAAAATAACATGCGTATTTTTTTCAAAAGTTATTGCACTTGGAGTACTATCATATCCGCGATAGTTATCAGGAACCAGAGACTCAAGTTAAAGAAAACTTAATGTGCAACATACCGACCAAGAGAACACGCACATATTCGTATCACGTTTCGGTCTTTAGATTTATCTTTGAGTTACTGCCCTTCGCTAATACTATGTTGTAGTTTTATTTCCGCCTTAGATCCCATGAAACTGAAATCCAATTAAACTTTATATGAAGCATCTCTACCACGACGACATGCTTTATTTATCATGGAGTTATTGCCCTTTTATAAGCAAATAATAATTGTCCTTTCCGCTTAAACTCGCATGATCCAACATTTATTAAATTTTGGGTTCACTGTGCAGCATCCTGACTATAAGGCATATTGTTAGGTCGTTCTGGTCTTATGCTTTATCATGGATTTATTTTCCTTTGATAATAAAATGATGTATCTTCATTTTCGCGCTAGATCTTAAGAACTAATGACTCAAATTCAACAGCCGGAAACATGGTGCTTTATGTGCACCATCCATACTATGACGACATACGCATATGGTTAGGTCGCTCCGGTCTAATGAGTTATCATGGAATTATTGTCCTATGATGATCAATTTCTTCATTTTCGCACTACAACTCAGAAAATAAAACTTACATTCAATGCAGCTGCATGTCCAGCATCCCAATCAATAGGGCGATCGCATTTATCCCTTTTAGTGTAAATGCATCATGCAGTTATTGCCCATTGATATTAAAATAATATGTATTTTCATTTCGTCTCTTTCCCTTAGGACCTATAAATAACTTAAATTCAATAATTGATCTATGATGAACATTATTAAAAGATCTAAGGTTATTATGATTAATTGTAACTATGTTTCTAGTGTTTACCACTTCAGATGGTATTGAAAGAGTATCCCTTCGCCTTGTGGATGGATTCATCTATACGTTTTAAGCAATCCAACATATCTCGACTGTTCGACATGGCACGGCGCCTGGACGTAATCTGCGTGGCCGGTGGCGGCTCAGTCGCTCTTCGAACACTTCCAGCGACGTTCGAATATTTTGGCGAGCAACCATGCACCTTCAGGAACCTGTCAGAAATTCAAGCTGGATTTTCGATTTCGCGAACAACACCATTTGTTGTAGAGAACATACTTAAGCCTTGGATTGCGTGTGCCCTTTTGATCGACTGTATGGTTCCCCACGATGGATGGAGCAAGTATTTTGATTGTGGTCGTAATGGCAATGTTTATGGTGATTGCCATAGATATGATCAGTCCATATGGAGCATAGTGCTCTACCGTGCATACGGCTATGATGTCTTCAAACGCATGCAAAAATTCGAAGGAGAATTTGTGAAACTGCCTTGGCTTCAGATAAATTTATAAATAATTAGGATTAAAACCAAAACCAAGTATCTGGATAGATAAGTTTTCTATATATACTCGGTTTTGGCTTTTAATAAAATGCCAAAATTCAATAATCCATTATTTATGCAAACTAGTTGTTATTAAAGTGCTAAAATAGTTTTGATAAACTCAAGCAAAGAATGACTGTATTACAATCCAAACCAATTGAGTCTACCATTCTCGTGTATAATTGTTTATTCAGATGTGAAACGTGTCATGCAGTCATTTTTGACATACCATTATACGGATTTTAGACAGATAAACAGCTGTCTGATATATTTTGCTAAATCATGCATCTATGTTACTGAATGTTTAGTTGTAGTCATTTTACTTCAAATAAAATCACCTCATATATTACAAATATACAAATATATTTAAATATTTACATCAACTCTCACTTTGGTACTGTTATGGCATCGCCAATAGAAAAATAAATCACCCACACTAAAACATTTTCATGATTTTCCATTATATGTAATAAAACATAATTTACTGTCTAGAGACTTTTGGAAATGACAATACAGTTATTAACATGGACATCACAGGTCGGAGTGTTGTAATGGATATAGTGTCCGCCTTGCGGTCGGGAGGTCGTGAGTTCGATCCCTACTCAAGGAGCGTTCAAATGATCTTTCGCAAACAGCACCAAGTACAAATACTGGTTCTACCCAGGAAACAGACCCGAACGTGTCTTGATAAGCCTACGGCCGTTGAGCTTAAATAGTAATAACATGAAGTAACAGGGACATCCATACACTCATGCAAGGAAATCGCATCTTAAAAAATAGACATGGTGATTAATTTCTGGAATTTTACGAAGGTCAAAACTTTATGTTTTGAATTGGTGCATCACATCAGAAAATGGCACTTGTACCACTATTTCGACCAAGAAATTAAAGTAATCGAATATAAATAGCATAGGCAGTTGAGGGGTATAGTAAATATTGCACCCCGAGGAGAATGATGCCAGAAGCCTGGGTTGACATCACTCTTCGAAGGGGGGGGGGGGCAATATTTACTATACCCTTCAAAATGCCTGTGATATTTATTTTATTGTACCGAACAAAAATATTATAATTCAAAGAACACACTAGTCTTACATTGTAAACTAAAGTTTATTGTTGGAAAATCAAACGCTCGTCGACATTTATTTTTTTTTAATACATTTTAATAAGCGCCTACTGATCATTAGCTTATAATACGGATTTCTCAGGGGGTATATTAGATAATTAACCCATGGCTGAGAGGCTGATATGAAATAATATCAACCCGAGAAATGTTATATCAACCGAGGCGGTAGCCGACGTTGATATGACTTTTCAAGGGTTGATGTTATTTCATATCACCCTCTCAGCCATGTGTTATTTATTTCATTATACCGAACAATCCTTAAAACACCTTGAAATTATAAGCTTCGTGATTTTTCCCCCTTACTTAAATGTAGACTACAGTAACTTGACATTACCATTTTACAATACAATAATTATATAGTTAAAACAGTAGATCAGCCTTCCGTACTATCCAATGCTTCGCAGACATGACCTTAATTTGTACTGGCATACTATTGAGTGTGTACAGCTATATTTTGACGTGTCAATTTTTAAGATAGCGTGAGCGATATGAAGTTTATACAGCGCGTTAGTTTAAATCGGTTATAAACATGGCGAAATACGGACGAACGTTAGATCGCGTGATTCAAACAGGAATAATACACAGTTGATTGAAAGTGTTTACTGGATATAAGATCACATAACATATCAATGTGTGGCATAATCTGCAAACAAAATGAGCAGTGACGACACAAACCAGCTTTCAATGGACTAATAATATTACATAGGATTGTGTTGAGTCGTGTTTAAACACAGAATTAAAGAAACCATGCATCGGTGATGTCTAAGCCTAAAATTATTTGGGAGGCCAAAATTGATAATCGGATAAAGGTTTGGGGACAAAATACGAATTTAAACATACGTTCTGACCAGTCATGGCGATTCGAAAACATATCGCGTTTCTGATAATCACGGTCCACATGAAAAATAATTAAATTGAAATAGAAAAGGTTAAGCTTTGTAGATACAAAAAGGAATTGAAAATGCTTGTAGCTGGTTATTAATTGTAAAACGACGTCATCACTTTGGAGCAGTTTGGAGGTAAAAGTTGCATAGTCGTCAAAAAAACAACGCTGTTCTATTACTAGCTCCGCGCGAGGGTGATATCAAAAAATATTACCCTGTGGTATAACTGTTGGTCTATGGAAAAAAACACAGAGAGGTCACCTGAGGTGTAATAATAAAAAGTATATCCATGCTCGGTGTATATTGCATTCCAACGCCATGACATATTAAAATTATACAGTGATGGGTATAGGGGATTTTAAAATATTAAAACGAAATGAGGTATAATAATATATTTGATAGTAACCACAGCGTCTCAATCGTTAACTTATTTAATACATTTTAGTTAGTTACTTTATCAAACCAAAGTGCTCAGTACAAACTTTTGCAGTGATGCATTGTAAAGAAACTCATAATTATGTCTGATTGTCTGATAGTGCTTTTAGTGGCAAAAGTTTCAGTTGTGAATACATAGCTGTTGATGTCAATGACAGACATGCATTGTCGGTTATAATTGTACTAATTTAAATCTGCAAAGGCATTTGGAATGACTGTGTAGAAATGCATTTGACTTATATTACAAAGCTGACGATAAATGCATATCAAAACTTTGAATAACTAAAAGAAACCATAGCGTCTATTATTCATACAAACATGCATGTTTTTATGAAAGGGGAACTCTTTTTTAAACCACCGGCACCAAAGGCGAAATTAGATAATACGATAATGACAAACAACGATGATTCTGCCAAAAGATAAACTGTCTTAAGCGTCAAAATGATATCAACAGACGATCTCAAAAAAATACTGAGAACTTTTATAGACACACGAAATTTGGATGATAATTATTGTCCACATTTTGCGTTTCTATGAAATTATACACAGCGACAATTATCGCCATCATCTCCAATCGCCGCTGTGTAGCACACAGCGATAATTATCGTCCAAATCTCGCTTCGTCGCATCCTCGCGGTCTGGCAAGCAACGATAATTGTCGCCCAAATCTCGCTTCGTCGCATCTTTGCCTCTGGCTTTACGCACGAGACATTGTTGCATTCCGCACCGTCATTATTTTATATCGCTCTTAGGCCTTGACACAGTGCAGACGTGTTTTTGAATTCTCAAAATAATAAGCGTTTTATGTGAATAAAAACTGGAATTTAACTCTGATTTTGATCAGTTGTGTGTGATAATTTTCAATATTTCACATAATTTCGAGGTTATTATTCAGCCAGTGAAAACGTGGGATTTTATTATCAGGACAAGGTTGATGTTAAGCAGCGGGTCCGCGCAAAGCAAGATGTTACTTCAATCCGGGTTGCAGACCAGTTTCCAAAAGAGATCCAGGAAAGGCGCAGAAAACACATTACATTTATGAACAAGTGTCGCAGTGAAGGTAGATTTGTAAACTTTAACTATGCTAAGCTTTATGTTGACAATCAAGTATACACCGCTGACACTGTTCCGATTGTTGAGCGGTCAGCCGACGAGCCAATGAGAACGAGTGATGCTGCGGCCCGACCTTAGGAAACAGAGCAGAGACGGCTACGTGTATTGCAGTGGAATGTGCAGGGCCTGGCGAATAAACATTCTGACTCTGAATTTCTAAATCGTATTTCCGATTTTGATATTTTAGTGTTCTGTGAAACATGGACTAATAACCATTCAATAGTTAACATTAACAATTTTGATAATTTGCACTGTCCAAGACCTAAACGTTTTAGTGGTGGAATTATTGTATACTGCAAATGCTTTCTAAGAAATTATATTGAGATTGTAGAAATCAATCCGAATGGATTATTATGGTTTAAATTGAGTAAGTCGCTTACAGGAACAGATAGGGATATATTCTTTTGTTGCAGCTATAGCCCGCCAGAAGACTCTACTGTATATACAAGTGTTTCTTCGCCTTTATATAACTTTGACTTTTGTGAACAAATTAATTCAGATATTAGAAAGTATTGTACCATTAATAATATTGTTTTAATAGGTGATTTAAACAGTAGGGTGGGCCTTACATCAGATTTAATAGGAGATATTAATTTAGGTAGATTTATTGAACTCCCCGAGTATGATTCGTCTTATGAATTACCAAAACGTCTCAGCTTTCATAACAGTGTCAACGGTTTTGGTAGTAAGCTATTACATTGTTGTAAGGATAATTCTATTATTATTGCTAAGGCAGACTTGACAATGGCAAATACACCTATCATAATCCGACTGGTTAAGGTTCAAGCGTTGTTGATTATGTTATTACAAATACCAAAATATTTAGTAAAATGACGTCATTTGTTGTTCATGATATAACAGAATTCTCTGACCATTGTCCGGTTGAATTTACAATGAATTTAGATGGCTGTATTGCTGTTATTAACGATACTGAATATATTGAACAAGTCATGTGGGGCTCCCATAACCCAGATACATTTGCCAACCTTTTAGAAAACAATAGAACTATGCTTGATAGAATTCAAAATGAACTGCTTTCAGGTAAACTTGATATAAATACATGTATTGAATCATTGTCTAAGGTGCTTTTTGATATCTCGTTTTTGATACATGGTAAGGTTTTAAATAAATATTATTCAACTAAAATTAAAAAATCACCATGGTTTAGTGATGCATGCAGATCATCTAAAAATAGATTCTTAACTGCCAAACGAACTTTTAAAATTAATCCTACAGAAAATAATAAAACTGCTTTTTTACACAGAAGATTTATAATAACGAAAACAATAAACTGTCTAACATGTATAAACAAAATTCTAAGAATTTTTGGAAGTATATTAAAAAATTTAGTAAGAAAACTAGTGTGAATCCAACAGATGTTTCATGTTTAAAAATATTTCAAACTTTGTTAATGTTTCGGCTATTCATACTGAAAGTGTTAATGAGATTGATATAAATATTGATGAGTTAGATACGGATTTTTCAATAGATGAAGTGGAAAAAGGAATATCATTGCTTAAAAGAAATAAAAGTTGCGATCTTGATGGCAACGTCTGTGATTTTATCATAGATGCGAAACATTTTATTGCAACATATCTTGTTGTAATTTACAACTACATTTTTAATAATGGCAGTTATCCAGATGCTTGGTCCAAGGGTGTACTTGTACCTATTCATAAAAAGGGATATACCAAAGATCCTTCTAATTATAGGGGCATCACTTTGATCAATATGTAAGCAAAATTATTTTCACTATTACTTAGAAACCGCATAAACAGATGATGTGAAAATAACAATAAATTTAATGATTCTCAATGTGGGTTCAGAGATAAAGCATAGTACAACTGAATGCATTTTCATTTTGCATTTGATCATCCAGAGAGTTCTAGCGACTAATAACAAATTATTTTGTGCATTTATTGACTTTGAAAAGGCTTTCGATACTCTAAATCATGATGTTATATGGGTAAAACTTGTAAAATACGGATTGAATTGTAAAATCATAAATCATAAAAATATGATAAAGTATATTTATCAAATATTAAATCTTGTGTCCGATTTACTTCTGACATGTGTTATTCAGAATTATTTGACATATCACTGGGTTTGAAACAGGGTGAGCCCCTCTCGTTCCGTTTTAGTTATACTTTTTATTGACGACATTACTGATTATATTGATGTTATAAGTTTATCGGACCGAGATATTGAACAGTTATCATTTTATCTTCTGTTATTTGCTGATGACATAGCGCTTTTTACAACTAATCCGATAAGTCTTCAGGCACAACTTAACAGCATATCGCAATACTCGACATGTGGTTTAAAAATTAATGTTAACAAAACTAGGATTTGTATATTTGAAAAACGTAGGAGTCGCCATACTTACCAGTGGGCTATAAATCAGCAACCTTTCGAAATTGTTGACAGCTTTTGCTACTTGGGTATTATGTTTTATTACACTGGAAATATGCGATATGCCGTGAAAGCTCTGTCTGATCAAGCCCTTAAAGGATACCATATTCTTCTTTGCCTATTTAATAATGTCAAAATGGATATTAAGACTAAATTACACTTATTCGATTGTATGATTTTACCTATTATTTTATACGGTTCAGAAATATGGGGAATATATAACTTTGAAGAAATTGATGCTTTACATTATAAATGTCTTACAATTTTTATTGGTGTAAAACAGTCAACCCCCAATATGGCCGAATTAGGAGAAACTGGCACATATCCGTTATCGGTATTGTGCAAGGAAAGATCTCTGAAATATTACATAGAATTAATGAAATAATCTTAATGTTAACATCAATACTTTTGCTATTCTTAGACAACGGACTTGTGACCAATATTAACAAACATGGTTAAAATCCAATATGCCTAAATTATTCTATTATTGCAAATTTAAAAGTGAATTTGAATACGAACACTATTTAGACTATGTATCGCATGCTTAATCTAGAATATCTCTAACACGATTACGTCTGAGCTCACATAACTTACACATTGAAACTGCCAGGTATACAAATACAGAAAGGAATAATAGCGTGTGTAGATTGTGTTCAAAAAACGTTGTTTAATCAGAACACCATTTTTATAATGCTGTAATGTTGTTATAATGCAGTGCTTTTACGTCATGAATTGCTCCCTGTCTGAATGTATTTACTATATTATGATATGCTCTGTTGTATTGTATTGCATAACATTGTATTTATATATGTATCCTTGTGTGTCATGGCCATAATGTTTATGTAAATTGTAAAAATGGCCGAAGGCAATGCTTTTGCCAATAAACGAACGAATTATTTTATACCCGCGCACCTTAAGACGGTGTCAGAGTAAAAAATTCATAGACACCGACGAAGAAACTGTCATTCATATTTTTCATATTATTTCAATTGCAACGGCGGGAAATTGTAACCAGTGTAAATACCAAACTCTACCCGTACACTTTATCAAGGAAATTTCATCCTTCCAACAGTTAATCACGGGGCAAAGATGCGACGATGCGACGATAAGACGATGCGACAGTGCGACATTTGGGCCATAATTATCGCTGCGTACAAGACCGCGACGACGCGGAGATGCGAAAATGCGATATTTAGGCGATAATTATCGCTTTATATCAGACCGCGAACATACGAGGATGCAAAAACGCGAAACTTGGACGATAATTATAGTCAAAATTTCGTGTATTGACGTTTTCAAAGTGCGAGATCTGCAGATTATAAAAATTAAAACGTCGCATTATCGCATCATCGCCGTCTTGTACAGAGCGAAATTTTCACTGACGAAATCAGGGTCCGTTAATTTCTATTCGCAGTGTTTACAGTAGAACGCTAAGAAGAAAGTAACTCCTACACAAATAGCACAATTATATGCTCAAGAGTTGTTCTGCTATTTTGCTAGAGTTGTTCTGCTATTCTGCTGGAGCTATTATTCTATTCTGCAGTTGTTATTCTGTTATTTCTGCTGTTCTGTTGCAGTTGTTTTAATGTTATGAACTGCAGTTCAGCCGAAGTTGTTCTTTCAACAGACTTAAATGAGTTACTAACTTATTTAAGCAATAATGGTAATATTTGTGTCGAGTTATAGGTTTTATTTGATATACAGATGCAATGCATAATTAACAAAAATCATACAGTATTTTGTCTTTTAATGGGGTTGCGCTATTCAGCTATTCTGCTATTCTACTGGAGTTGTTCTGCTATTCAACTGGAGTTGTTCTCCTATTCTGCTTGAGTTGTTCTGCTATTCTGCTGTAGTTGTTCTGCTAGTCTGCTGTTCTGCTGGCGTTTTTCTGCTATTCTGCTATTCAACAGGAGTTTTCTGCTATTCTGCTGCAGTAGTTCTGCTATTCTGCTGGAGTAATTTTGCTATTCTGCTGGAGTTGTTCTGCTAGTCTCCCATTCTGCTGGCGTTTTTCTGCTATTCTGCTATTCTGCTGGAGTTGTTCTGCTATTCTGCTAATATCTAACAGACTGTGAAGTCACAGTTTATTAACAAACATACATATATATGGGTGTAGTCGCTTAACAAGGTGTTTTGTAAAAACAAATTACAAGGTATGTACAGAAATTAGTTAGTAACTATTAGTAACTTGAGGTTGCCCGCAACGATGGCGAAATCTCTGTTTGGCTTTGGCTTTGGTTTTTGTTTCTAAACAGTATGTCTGTAGTCGACGTGATATTATATATGTAATAACTATGCGTATGCTTGTCGTTAAACATCAAACGTCTAACATTAAGCAAAGTCTCGCCTATTACTTCCGGTTACCGCTTCCAGTACCAAGCCTTTAACCACACTTCCCATAACCAATTCATGTACCACGTTTCGACCCTTATGTCTTGTTCTACTGCTTCCACGTCCCGGCCTTTACTACTTATGACGATTGGGCTTGGTCTGCAGTCCTATGACGATTAAGTTGCGTCAACGTCGTATAACGTTACCCTCGATATGTGGCCCTTGTTCCTGTTACACAATTACATCAAATCGACCCCAATCCCCCCTCCTCAGCGATTTAATAATACAATAACTGTCATTTTTTTCTAGCATGTATGCAGGGCAATTAGTCCATTTTTGCGTTGCAGTAGTTTGAGGCTAATTAGGTTGAGTGTGAAATGCAGCTTTTTACAGAGACGTAGTGATTTATATATTTCTGCGGCAATTTTACTATTGTATATATAAACACAATCCATGAGTAGAATATTGGTCATGACTTTCGTACATGCCGATATTAAAATTAGTTAATCCATTATGTTTAAATGAATGAATAATTATCAGTCGCAATAACATTGAGGTGTGACAGAATACAGGCGTGTCCTTAAGGAGCATACCGCCATTCATAATATAGAATAGTCAGTGTTAGCAATTTTAGTTTTCGTTATGGTACCACATATCCGAATAGAGCACACATTATATGGCAGCGAAATTTACCAGATGGTTAGTTATATGAACGACTATTTAATAATATAGAAAAAGAGCGTATGTGTAACATGTGAGGGTGTTCCCAAGTATTGTACTAGAATATTATTTAGCGTCTTTCGGATTTCTTATATTGTACACACAAAAAAACTTAATTTATATGTAATTCAAGTAATAAAACGTATAATTCAAAGCCTTTGCTTAGTACGTATTTTTTAATTTCAACACACAATTCATTCTATTTTAGTTGTATACATGAAAGGGATGCCTACGAGTAGTCCAAAATCTGTAACAGTTACATCATTTCTACAAAAGTATTTTGAATGATCAAGTTCAAAATATAATTTGGAACAATGCTAGATTTTCTACACATAATTTATAATGTAAACATAAAACAAACATCAACGAGTCGCATAAAATGGAGAATCTACAAATCTAGAGCATCATAAATGTGTATAAGAAGTATGGAGTCGATGGAGGCGCATGCTTAGGTGCTTGCTTAGGCGCTTGCTTAGGTTCTTGCTTAGGCTCTTGCTTGGTAAATCCGAATACCGTTAAAATATGTTTTTTGTTGTGATTCATGATAGACTCAAACATTGTGCGTTCAGAATCTGAGGGGTAAACTTGATCAATACCTTATCACTCAATGGTTTTAGCATAGAAACACCATCGTAGATATGGACAAAATTTATTCACCACTTTATATCCTTCGTAAATTCTTGATTGAACTCGATCTTATGTTCTTTTCAAGCCACATTAACATGTGTGAAATGAAAACACGACTTGGTTTCCCAACAAGTGACGGCAGTTGACGTTTGGAGGCCGATCTCCTGCAAACTACTTCCGAAAGTAAGGAACGAACTTCTTCAAAACGTTCACGAGTTATCCGTAACTTCATTCGCTCAGAATCCAGTAGGACCCCGAGAAATACCATGAAGGATTAGGGTGTACAAGACTTCTGCACTTTCTCCTGTGAGCCAACGAGGCTCAACGTGTAAGAAACCGTACGGAACGTGGGTCACGCGCGCGTCGGAGCATCGGCGCTACCAAAGTCGTCTAAATAGTTCACACAGTGTACATTTTGCAGCGACACGATGTACCAAATCATGGACGTTTCATAGATTTTACCGCGCCATTTTACAGAAAGCAAATGAATGTCACCGGGATCGACGTATATCTGCCGGTATGCACGTGATAAATCCGTCTTAAACATCAACGCTCCAACTCCGTGCTGATGAACTATATTCACTAAAGTATCAACAGTAGGAATCGTTTAATTTCCTCTTTTTAATATTAGTCTTGTAATATTCCGCTGTTAACAGAAGTTAACTCTGGCCAACTAAAATCGACCTTAACTCTCCGACGAGTTTCATCTTTGGGCTAGGTGTTCAATGGCGAAAAGTCTAGATCACAACAAAGCGGTTTCCTGTCAAATGAAACAATCATAGCACTGTGATTCTAGTCAGTGTTTATAAACGTATCCACGTCTAGTGGGTAATTTATAGCAACTTTATTATTCACACAGGCAGAAGCTGTTGAAGTATCTTTGCAATACCCAACCACACTCAAGAAAATCACATTATCTTCATATTCGATGAGCACCGACCTTAAATAAGCAATAATCCATTTAGTGTGCAAAGGTACTCTCACACCTTTGAAATTCGAAACACCAGACTTATATACAGCATCATGAAGATGAAGAATGTCTGCACTTTCTTGAGATTCCGAACTAAACGTGACATCACGAACTCCAACGTCACACTAACTAAACGACTGATAAAGGCGCCAAAAGGGTGATTATTTATGATTTAAATAAGAGGGAAAATGCAGCCTTCCGTAATATATGTTTTAAATCTTGCTCTAACACTTTGATTATTGACCGCAGGCCAGGTTTAGACAAAAGTTCACCACAATCTAGTTTTTTAACGTGACATATGATACTTGTTACAAGTAGCCAGGCGCTGGTACGGATTTTTGTTAGTGAAAATATCGTTTCCTATTGTGGAATGCTATTTTAACGTATTTGACCTAAACCATTTTAAATCGCGACTGTGTTTATCAGAAAAATACCAAGAACAATGTATTTAATTTCATAAGATCATACAAAGATAAATTAAAGTCTCATTTGTTTATCTTGCAAAGTTTTTTTCTTAACATTTGCTTTATCGTCCATTGAAGTATTCACTTTGGAAAAATAAGTATTAAAGGAATTGTATGAAATTTCAAAGATTTATACAATGTACGTCCTGAAATACTTTGTAATCACTAATTTAGAAGCTAGTGGGACCCGAAACACACATATTCATATTATCGATACTTCCAATCCTTTAATTATCCTTTCTACATTTTTAAAATGCAGAGACATATAATTACACTTTAATAACAGCTAACATCATTCAATCATGCATTATTATATTCACATCTAGATTCCCCCATTGGATATATCTACAATAAAAGTCCGCGTTATTATGAGCCTATTAATCAAATCAATTATTACTAATCATGTAATACTTCAAAGGGGCCTGTTAATTTTCAAAATGTGTGTCACTTACTCCAAAAAGAAAGGTACATTTTATATAAAGAAACAAAATAAGTTCAAATAACACAACGGACACAGAAATATATTGGAAACACAGTGTCTTTGATGGATAACAACCAAATGAAATTCTTAAAGGGACTATGTCGTCGGAAACGACCCCAAGGTGGCAATTTCTTTAAAAAAATCTGAAATTTAGATATTAATGCTGGCATATAATAACGGTTTAAACAGGGTATATACAATGGGAAAAGAGTTTACGAATTCTTAGATAAAATTCAACTTATAATATGTGTTTTGTTTGTTTGGCCCTTTTCCTGTTTCCATTTTGACGTCAGAATTAGGAGCATTTTATATATCCATAGTTTACACACACTTCTTTACCAAGCATGATCGCGCAGTTGGTTAAAGCGGTGTCTATTGTCATTCTTCGTATATCTCCAAAGTCGAGAGTTCGATACCCACTCGGGGTTTCAATTTTTTCAGACGATTTTGCTAATTTGTTTTTATCAAATATCTTATTGTAAATTATATTTTTTTATTTATTTAATGCGCATGTCTAAATATAGCGCATTACTATAATATAAAATGAATTTATGAATATGAAGCAAATTTTTCGCTGCCAGACACATTTATCAAGTATGGTGAAAGAAACAAATCATACGTTAGATTTTTTTTAGTCTAATATACAGTATGTTAAAATGTCCTATTGTTCCCAAATTCTGTCTTAAAAGAGGGACATTTTGCCTTGAAAGGTACCCAGTTTCTTAATATTTGTCTTCTTTTGTGGTTTGATGAGAATTTTGTCAGAACTCTCATATTTACCTGATAGGCCAGAATGTTTAATAATATGAATATTAAATAAAAAATGAACATCAGTTTAAAGGGACTATGTCATCGAAAAGGGACTCAAGGGGGGGGGGGCAATTTCTTTAAAAAAATCTGAAATATAAGATAATAATACTGGCATATAATAACGGTTAAGAAGAGTATATATAACGGGAAAAGAGAGTGAGCTTAAAATCAATTAATAATATAGGTTTGTTTGTTCGACCAAAATCAATAAATAATATAGGTTGTTTGTTTGACCCTTTTCATGTTTACATTTTGACGTCAGAACTATGAGTTTTGTGTATAAAAATACTTAAAACACAATTGTATCCACACAAAGCTGAATAGCGCAGTTGATTAAAGTGCTGTCTACTGTAATTTATTCACATGGCTTCTAAGTCGTGAGTTCGATACACGCTTGGGGTTTTATTATTTTTAACCTTTCCTTATTTGTTTTTATCAACTGTTTCATCATGTATGATAGTTTTATTACTTATTCAATTCACATGCCTTAGTATAGCCAATTTCTATCATATATAATAATTTAAAGTGCAAAAGGAAACCAATTTTTCGTTGACATAATCCGTTTAACTTGTAATTTTCTAATTTGTGAATACATGTGATTACACAACAGTTCTTGAAAGCGGTAAACATTATGTTTATTTGCGTTTCATTTTGTATTTTGACAACAATTCGTTGAATAGTTTTCGACTTAATTATACCGGTCAGATTCGCATGCTTTCCAATGCAATTTTATGTGCATTGTTTTGCTTTGTATTTGTATAAAATATTGGAAACAATTTGTAATGGATACAATAAACAATGTTTAGGTGTATAAAACTGTATGTTGTTGTAGTCAAATAGCCTAATTGCATTGTGTTCTTTGATCCTTCTATAACAATGTTGTTGTAAATACAGATTCGTCCTATTTGTGTGTTCCGAACACAATGATAATAACTTCTCAATTATGCTTAAAGAACCTAATCAGTACCAATGATTGAATTTACGAAGTCGACATAAGCACATGATCTATAAAAAATATACACCATTCCAGCGGGATATAATGTTCACATAATCATAAGTCATTAAAGCTGTAGCCTGGCATGCGGAACATCATTGTTTTAAATGATCATTATTTAATTCGTCGGAATACCTGACTGGTTTCGTTTTGTAGTAACTGTCATCTAACCTGTAACTAAAATTAGTTTTGAAATCAGCTCACTGAACGAATATCACTTTTCATACGCACAAGATATAAACGAACATTATCGCTGACCGGACATTACGAACTGTTGTTTTTTTTAAATAAATATCCAAAATAAACGCTTACCGATGGACAGAATTCTAGGGTTTATGGATTATATCTGGAAAAAGAGTAAGTTTCTTTGACTTTAATATATATCACACTGGTTTCGGTAACTGTCTCTTCGCCATCTCTTAAACCAACATCTGCCATTGGATGATGAGGTGTCTACACAACACGCATAAATGCATTGTATGCCATTTCATTTCCTTAAGATTCTAACATTTATAACATTTGTAGATATTGTATGATAGTTATGCGACGTTTGGACGTATAGTATGACAATAATAACATGTTTGTTCAGCTTAAATATGCTCCTATAAAAGATAAATTTTACCATGTGAATATAAGGGATGCATTATTGTCTGAACATTGCAGTTTTTGACGCTTCGTCTTTGACCATATAGTGTAAGGTACAGTCACAAGATACATATAGAATTTGTAAATATTTATGAGAACATTCACATAAGTAACTATCGTGAAATTATTACAGTTTATAGTTAAAAGCGAACTATGTTTAATATTCTAAGTTCTATGATATTTGAGGGCAACCTTAAAATTCAGTAATTGTGGATTCTCATACTTAGGCAACGTAGCGTGTAAACAGCATATCATCCAAATAATTATTATCTCGAAACAGTAACACCTTTTATTAAACATTGTGTTATAGCTTTGGACAAATTCTTGCTCAAAAATCGCGTACTAGTAAACAATTGAGTGACCTAAATGTTTAGTATCGAACGTTCTGTTTTCGAAGTATAGACCATATCTAAAAGTTTGTTTAAGTGCTTATATGCTGGGTAAGGTACTCCTTTTTTCCGGTTAAGAATCTTTTTAAGTATAGAACTAACCTTTTTTTTAAACAGATTTAACCTTGATATTAAATTATTAATTGAAAAGATTTTATATAAATTACATAGAGTAATTTACAGGCCCCGAATCCTCAACAATACTAAGGTATGTGTTAACAGGATAAGCTTAATCTTACTAGTTTTATTGTTAACTAGTTTGTTTGTTTGTTTATTTTATTAATTGTTTTCGCTGTTTTTAACAGCAGTTCATTCATATCACGGCGGTCAGTTAACCTACTCACACTTATGCTGGGCACGCTTAGCCAATCTAAGCTGTTTACCAGTAGTTATTGCACTTACCTATGCCAGTAACCGACAACTGCCTTACTTGAATCAGAGGTAGGGGAGAATGGCCGTAGAAATAATTTCAGGACCAATCCCCACACAAGAGTGCATTGTTAATATTGTAATGACTTAATACATTTTGAATTGAATTTATATGTCATATAATCGCAACAAATAATACATAGTGTTGTTACATCAATTTTAAAATGACAATTTAATGGATAAGATAAAAGATTTAAGCCTGTTATCCTTAAGAATATTCGAGAAATCGGACCCAAAAGATTAATCTTTGAGGCTTAATGATAAAGCTATTACAACTGCCATCAAAGCGGTCCACGATATCGAATTTCTTTTGTAAGTTTAAAATGACAACTGCCTTGATTTATGTACCTAGATTTAAAATATGTCATGAAATTGTTTGATAAATAAACTCTTCTGAATCATGATTGAAATTAAAAATGAAAACCCTATTTTGGACGTTTGTTGCTTATTCTTACGATCCGAATATTTCTCAGATTGAGATATTAAGTAGTTTAAAAGCTTACTTATGTGCCTGCCATGACATTTCAATCCCAAAGTCAGAGAGGCACTCAACGCATGTCCCAATATGTAAGTGTTGTTACGAGTATCGTGAGTTCGACCAATTAATTTGACATTTCCCTGATGAAACATACTCGAAAGTGTCTTAACAATCATCAAACAGTTGACACACAACAACAAAAAGACTGGAGTAAGAGAGATTACCGATCAAATGTTTATTAATACCCAAGAAATAAAAGAACGTTTATGTCATATAGAATCTACATATTTTCCAATGCATATACACTTGTTATTTTAAGGAGACATAATGACAGTCTGAAACTACATATATTCTTAGACTTCTAGTTAGAAGCATATGACTAAATCAAACATAACTTTATATTTCTTATACGTCTAATTCGCGGTCGGGCTAATAGATCAAAACGCACCGACAAATACCTTAAATATTGTATACAAATGTCTACATCTTGAAATGATATAATTTTCAGTAAAGCTCGGCGGTGACCTACATCGGAGAAAAAGTCGACAGCAGTGTGAAGAATGCAGAATGCGTTTCAAGCAAGCCAGTATAAGCGCGGTACTATTGTTCATCGAATAGGCCCTCATAACAATGTCTGTTATAATACCACTATGCTGATATCGGCCTAATACAAAGGTGCCTGATATATTTTGTATATCAGGTCAATAGCGTTTATATCAGTCAATGCTTGGAGGTCTAATTCTTCGGAATCAACTACAAAGTCAACAGTTTCAGTAAAAATATATCAGCTTCAACAAAACAAACAATTTGATACCAAGAACATATATAGTTTATTATTTTTAATCGTCATCAATCACAAAATTTTATTTTTTTAAATATTCACATAAACCCGCACATTGGTAGTGATATGAAGTCATCTATGGAACAATAAATCATCCATACAAATTTATTTCAATACATTCATAATAAATGCACTAAAAGTCACTACACAGCATCAGTTTATGTTGAACCAAAAACATTATTACCAAAAATTGAACACACTATAGTCAAATACTGTAAATATTGACACGATCTTGGAAATGTCAAATTCAATACACAACTCCTAACTAGCGTCTCCAAACAATTCGGCGTTGTTTGTTCTCCGAGAAAATTGATCGTTGCAATCCATTTCAGTTCGCATTTCCAGTATTTTATGAATGAGCATTCGTGTAATCTAAGTATTTGTAGTGAAAACAGTTCACTTATCATTACGAAATGTTAATAATAAGGTATTAGTCAGTCAACTTTTGTACTCCATAACTACATGTACTTAAACGTGTAAAAGTCGGCTCAGCAAAATCAGCGCCGCCCTTAGTTTTTAAATATATAAAAAATCAGCTGGTTTGGTGATATTTTACGAAAAATGTGGTATGATAAATAGTAAAACAGGTTAATGTCTGGTCTTGTGTAATATATCAGGTTCGGCACGAATAAAATAACGGCTCGGCAAGCCTCGCCGTTATATTATTCTAAGCCTCACCTGATATATTTCACACGACCAGACAGTAACCTGTTATTCTCTATATATCAGTTTTGTAGTACGGAAGCCCATTAGTGCCCATTTATTTCACTTGTTTTGAGTTATGCCATATGTCTTCTATGCAATGCATTATATATTATATACAGATATCATAGGCAGGTGAGAGGTATAGACTTTTGCATGCAAAGACTGTTGCGACCTGGCGCTCCTTCATTGGAAAGCGGCTAAACCGTCTACCACTACACACATGCTTCTATTAATTAAACAAGAGTGCCATTGTCACAAAGATACGCCAGTCAAAGAAGCTTTTTATGCGGTAAAGATTCACCGAATAAAGAGAAAGAAATCAAAAACTCATAAGGTAAAGTCATGGTATCTGTGCACCTATTTCGTCTCCAAAGCCTCTCTGTGTGGTGAGTTAAGGTACAAAAACAATTGCATATATATACAAAAATTTGTAATGAAGACGAAAACAAAAAATCCACCAAAACCGGACAAAGATATGCAACGGACAATGTGAAGGATTCACTTGTTATATTTTACTTTTGACCTTGAATTGTGACCTTGACCTTGGACATACGAACCTGGTTCTTGCGCGTGACACTCCGACTCACCATGCTTTTCTTGTATGCCAAGGTATTTGAACTAGATAACTGTTGGCAACATGTCGAGCTGGTTGTCAAGATAGAAACTTGTATTGTAATTATTTTAAATTATTTTTTTACAAACAAATCTACTCCTTTGACCTCTAAGTGTGACCTTGACCTTTGAGCTTGGGACGACACAGATCTTGCGTGCAACACGTTTCTCCACACGGTGAACATTTGTTACAAGTTATTTTAAAATTCCCTGATGAATGATGAATGAACAGTAAAAAAAAAGCCTTATTATTCCCATATGTAACATTGACCTCTAAGTGTGACCTTGACCTTTGAGCTAGGGACACATATTTGGCTTGAAACACGCATTCTCTACATGATAAACATTTGTGGCGAGTTAATTTAGGAATCCCCAAATGAATGATGAATTATCAGTCCGAACAAGCTGTATTATGCCCATATTTGACCTTTGACCTCTAAGTGTGACCTTGACCTTTGAGCACGGATACAGGTCTTGTGTACAACACGCCATCATCACATGCTAAACATTTGTGGCAAGATATTTTAAAATTGCCTGATGAATAGTGAAGTTACAGTCTGGATAAGCTGTAAGATGCCGATATTTGAAATTTGACCTCTAAGTGTGACCTTGACCTTTGAGCTAGGGACACGGGTCTTGCGTGCCGTCTTTAGATGCTGAACGTTTGTGGTAAGTTATTTTGCAATTGCCTGATGAATGAGGAGGTTACAGTACGGACAAGATCGGAGGGACGCACGCACATACACCGAACGACCATTGTGACAACTAAGACGAGCTGACCGCAGGTTGGCTCGACAAAAACCATACATACTCGACAAAGATATGCTCCAGACAAAGTGTTATGTATTGATTGCTTAAATTTGAATTGTGTCCCTGAATTGTGACCTTGACCTTGGACATGGGGACCTGGTTCTTGCGCGCGACATTTTTCGACTCACCATGCTTGTCACTTCTGCCAAAATACTTGAAAAACTATCCATACTGGACAAAGATATGCTCCAGACAAAGTGTCATGTATGGATTTCTTAGATTGGACATTTGACCTTGAGTTATGACCTTGACCTTGCACATAAAGACCTAGTTATTGTGCGCGACACTCCGACTCACCATGCTTGTCACTTATGCCAATCTATTTGAAAATCCATCCATGCTGGACAAAGATAAGTATTAAGTATTGATTTCTTATAATTGACTTTTGACCTTGAGTTGTGATCGTGACTTTTGACATAGGACCTGGTTCTAGCACATGGCACTGCACCTCACCATGCTTGTCACTCCTGCCAAGTTATTTGAAAATTCATCCATGCTGGACAAAGACATGCTCCGGACAAAGTGTTACGTATTGATTTCATAAATGTGAACTTTGACCTTGAATTATGACTTTGACCTTTGACCTTTGACCTTGGGACCTGGTTCTTGCGCGCGACACATCGACTCACTATGCTTGTCTCTGCTGCCAAGTTATTTGAAAATCCTACCATGGTGGACAAAGATATGCTCCGGATGATGTGTTTAGGATTGATTTCTTTAATTTGAACTTGACCAATAATTTTGACCTTGACCTTGAACCTAGTGACCTGTTTTTTGTGCGCGACACTTCGCCTTACCATGACTGTCACTTCTGCCAAGTTATTTAAAAATCCATCCATGCTGGACAAAGATATGCTCCGGACAAAGTGTTTAGGATTGATTTCTTAAATTTGACCTTTGATGTTGAATTGTGACCTTGACCTTGGACCTAGGGTCCTGCTTCTTGCGCGCGACACTCCGACTCACCATGCTTGTCACTTCTGCTAAGTCTTTTTAAAATTTATCTATGCTGGACAAAGATATCCTCCAAACAAATTTTATAGGATTGATTTTTTTTAATTTTACCTTTGACCTTTAATTGTGACACTGATCTTAGGTACCAGTTTCTTGTGCGCGACACTCCGCCTCATCATGCTTGTCACTTCTGCCAAGTTATTTGAAAATCTATCAATGCTTGACAAAGTTATGCTCCGGACAACGTGTGAAGTATTGATTTCTAAAACAATTAACTTTGACACTGAATTTTGACCTTGACCTTGGACCTAGGGACCTGGTTATTGCGCGCGACACTCAGTCTCACCATGCTTGTCACTTTGCCCAGTTATTTGAAAATCCATTCATGCAGGACAAAGATATGCTCCGGAGAAAGTTTTTTCCCGCCCAAAACCCCACCAGGGGCGTTCCCATAATACGTCCCGTTTAAAAGTATCGGAGCCAGCTGTTGATGTTTGCATCAATACCATATACAGAGCTGCAACGATTCTATTGTATCGATGCATCGATTGTAAATGACCCGATTCGATTGTCGATACTAAACCAACCAATTTCAAATCGATTCTCTTTCATTTAATAAAAAACAAATCTCAACCTACCTATTCTAATTTTTGAGGGAATATAACCTGAAACAAACATTTCTTTTACGCCTGAGTGACCTCACATAATGACCCCAAATACATATGTGAAGTTTAAATTGAATATCTTTAATAGTTAGAGAGATATGGACTTGTTGCACGCAAACCTTAATCAGAGCATTTAAAGGACCAATATATATTTTCCTGCTTTTAAAATAACACCTTAAAGATGCATTAACCCAGTTTCAAAAAAACAAACCTGATATTATGAAACCAATGGTTGAAACACAGTCTAACAGTACTTGTATAAAAATATAGTTGACATCAAAATGTGATTAATATGCAAAACATTTAAACCCGATAGTGAATGTTCATGCCATTTGTCGAAAACAACAATCTCAATTTTCGTAATCAAATGTGAAATGTTTGACTTCAAGGAAAAAATAGGTTTTATTTTTCCCTCCTGTGACATATATGCTGTGCGATGATGTAGTCCATCATATATATTTACATTGTTACTGAATAAATGAATAAAGAACGGAAAATAAATCAGTTGATACATTTTAAGTATAGAAATTTAAGAGCAATACATCAGGATTTGCAATAGAGTTATTTCAATTTAATAGTGCATATAAGCATCACATGTCACCAAAAACTGCATAAATTAACATTATTTTTATAATTACACTTATTTATGTATCTACAAAGTAATCTAGGGGTGTAATGATAACACGGATTAATATCGTGACTACGCGCTTTATTCTGCAGTGTTTAGCGAAATATACCGCCATATATTGCCCATATTAAAATGAGAAGTTTCATTTTATATATCTCTTAAATAACCGTGCAAAATGCATTTATTGAACTTATTATCATTGTTTAAATACCAGTATAAACAAAATATTTGCATGATTTTAAATAACATATTTATAAACTTTTCAAAACTAATCACATTATTTTTTATAATAATCAAATTCGCAATGACATGTGGATAATTAGATATCATTTTTCAGATAGTGTAATAAATGCTGTGGAAAAATGAGCTCCCTCTCATCTATTTACTTTTTCACTGAATTAGGCCGCTATTTTAGTTTTTATTCTTTGGTTAATAATTTTTTTCAACAAATGTATACTGGCAGGTTAAACAAGAGCGGCATAAGTCCCTAGGTTGCTCACCTCAGGGGTTAATAAACTAAACTGTTCTGAGCAAGTTTAATGAAGACTCGGCTAAGATTGTGGCCTCTATATTGTTCACAAGCTTTTACTTCAATTTGGCCTGGTGACCTAGTTTTTGCCACCATGTGACTCATTTTCAAACTTCTCCTAGATATCTCTGGGACATATGTTCTGGCCAAGTGTCATGCTCAAATCACTGGGCTATAAATGTAGCATCTAGGGTATTCACAAGCTTTTTCTTCAATTTGGCCTGGTGACCCACTTTTTACCCTATTTGACCTAGTTTCGGCCTAGATACCATGGCAATTCTTTTGAGCAAGTTTCAAGAAAACTGGACCAAAATTTTGACTAGTGTTAATAAGTTTTTTCTTTAATTTGACCTAGTGACCTAGCTTTTGTCCCTACATAACCCAGTTTCGAACTCGGCCGAGATATCATTGGGACAAATGTTCTAAGCAAGTTTCATGTTGAATGGGGGACAAATGTGGCCTCTAGAGCGTTAACAAGTTTTATAAAGTTTTCAATAAAGCCAAGGAAAACTGCAGAGTCCACTGTCACTTCCTGTCAGACACTATAACAATGCGTGAAATCATTAAACATATTTCAAATAAATTATGGATCATTTTAATTATGGTTTAATCTAGTAACGCCAGCTATTGGTGTAGTTCACAGTGCAAGACATATATAGTCCCTTTTAAACACCTTAAAACAAATACGGTCTGTGTGTCCATGGAGATGAGTCGATTCCAGCAACAAAGCATAACGAACCAAGACGGAAGGGGTCCATCCGGTCTCTCCGGTAAGTGCCAGAACCGACGCGAACCGGTGGTAGCATATGAAGTATCGAACAGCGCCGCTGCATGGTAGTAGTTTATGAACAGTTGTTTGATACAGTCGCCACGCTTGAGCTGTATATGTTATATATTTGCATAATGTGGTATGTTATGCTCCAATGTTTCTCCTGTCTCTCTCGCATCATGTCCATATATAATTGTATGCTAAAAAATGCATCGGCGGAAATTACAGCTGCTCGATATTTGGATCTTCCAATGCGGAAAGTATGCCCTTCGCCACTTTTTTTGATTCCGGATGTAATTCCGTCCAAATATACTAAACAACGTAAAAAAGATAAATCTTTAAACAACAACATAAATGAACAATAAATAAAAAACACATGAAATTATGATGCTCTAATGAGACATATGCAAATAAAAAATGCAGACCGTATTTAATGTTCTTTATTTTCATTTCAGAACCGATTGTACCCTCTGTATAAGTTGGAATGAAAAAACAACAACAACCATTTCTTCTTGTAATTGTTGTCATATTTATGATTGCGCCTTTCTTTGGTGGTATCCAAAAAAAAACGAAGACCCAAAACCAAAGCTATATATAGAACCATATTATTTTGTGCATTCAGACAAAAACATGTCCATGTCGGTTAATACATATCTGTTTATTTAGCAATACAGGTAAATTATTCACACGTTATAACAGCATCTCAAAATCTTGATTATTGTTGAAGCAATCAGTTAGTTTCTTTAATAATATTGGATATCACAGTCAGGTTTACAAAATAGCAATTCAACTTTTAAGGTGTAATGTAGCCACGTTTGTGTTATGTGTTATTTATAATGTAACCTGTGTCTCGTAGTCATTTTTTATCCGTGCAACACAGACTACAATAAACGAATAGTTAGGCAACCATTTGATATTGTTTTCAAGTATTTTAAATTATGTGGCTATTGTTATTAATTTAGGGTCGATTTTGGTCGATTTGGGGGTTTCGTGCCGCCGCTGAAACAGGAAACAAGGGGCCAAGGGAGATTATAGATACAAAACAGTACCGCACATTAAAGGCTAGTAAAATTCGATAACTAATTCACCTGCGTTATGGGTGGTATGGAATGATTTCGCTGAACCTTCCTTTCCAGTTCATCACCCATTATTTCCACCAGGTAATTAAGGCAAGCCCTGGACAAACAATACCGCTGAATAATCTGTTCATCCGACAGATGCTCAAGTGAGGTTCTAGGTCGGAAAACCCCCTCTCTCTCGTCTTCGCAAATCGCCGAACAAAACAATCGCAGCGGCCATACTTTGGAACGTTACGACAGCCTTGGTCCAATCGTAAATTTTACGTTAAAACTTACGATTTCGTAGCAGGTGGTTGCGTAAGAATTTTTTAATGAAACGCTCTTATTTTATTACGAACGTCATACTTAAGAAAACCGTTCGTACAAACTTTATGAAACGGGCCCGTTGTGTTCTAACTTATTAACAAATATGATCGTATTGTAGTTATGGTAAGCGGTTAAAATCATGCATATTTGTATTTTTCGTTGTATTTTTACATTTGGTGTCATAGTAATCGAACATTTTCCAAGTCAGATCCACAAAGATATGTAGTCCAATGGAATTACAATTTATATTGTTAGCTTTGTTTGTGTCTGAAATATTGAACCAATTTGGTAGTACGTATGCTTGGGATCAAATCAAATCAAATCGTTCAGGTGTATACAACAGCCTTTAAACAATTGTAAGCATGTGTTGTTGTTTTTTTAATTACAGTTCGGTTTAACTATTATCAAGGCCTGGCGAACATTGGAAAGCAACCAGTAATCTAAAACTCCGTGTGTTCTCTTAGTCTAATACCCAAATCGTCGCGCGGTTTTCGTCTAAGAAAACAACATATGACATTGCGACACTACATGAATCCCTCTAGATATTTGTTCCACAAACAACACTAATTACATCTGGAACATGGATAAAGCACTTAATAAGGAGCAAACATAGAATGCATTCCCGCAGTCAATATCAGCACATGGAATATAAATAAATGCACTCCATTCTCGGGAGATATATCGTTCACATTAGTCTCTAAGACAGTAGTCCGTCGAAAGACCAGACTACATTTGTTTCGTATTTACTGGCATCTAACATGTAACTAAAATGTGCTTCCGAAATCAGCATCCTCAACGAATATCACATTTCATAAGCGCAACGTATAAACGAACTCTATTGCTGAACAGATATTATGAGGTTGTTTTTGTTTTAAAAATATCCAAAATAAAAGCTAACCGATTGGCAGAAGACTAGGATTTATGGATTATATCTTGAAAAGGGGTAAGTTTCTTGACTTTATTATTTACCACATTGGTTTTGATAACATACTAATCGTCGATCCTTAAACCGACGAACATAGTCCATATCTTGATAAAATGGCTTCACCACAAAACAAACAAATGCATTGCCTTCTGTTATTTTCAAGTGTATGACCTGTTTAAATATATATAGTAGCATGTTCAAGCAACGTTTTGATGTGAGGTATGAACTATTGTGTTTATTTAGCGTAAATAGAGCCCAGGCGTCTAAATGCATACATTGTGTAATCACTGCACTACAAACTGCACTCATTGTGTATTTTGCGTTTTGAATTGCGATAACTTTGGTTTGAACGCCGCATATTTACAAACCAAATAGACTTACAAAGTAGAAGAACGTCACACAAAAACAACAACGTGTACATCTTTAGTATTTTTAATTACATTACGACGATATATACAGTGTACATATACTTCGATTGTACACAGTAAATCTAAGCGTCCTATTATTCTGTAAAATGTGAGACACCATACTTCACACAACCGTTTTGTTACAGTTTTGTGTCATTACAAAGCGATGAATATAAAAAGACACGTATAGTTGTTTTACTTTTATTGAGATCATTTTCATAAATAATCATTTTGAACGTATAATGTAAGTTTTCCACGTTATGGCATTTGAGGGCAACATTAAAATTCAAATGAATCAAAATGATTTCGATCCAACTCTTTTCACTTAGTAAATAGTACTAAATGCGAGTCAAAAACACAACACTGTAAAACTCACCGGTGTGGGGCAGCTATGGCGATAAGCTTCTTATACAAATTTTTAGCCCACATAGTTTATGGCTTATCCAGTTTTAATTTCAATTGTTTTAAAATTTGCATTAACGATTGTAGGCATAGACAGGCATACAAATTACCCTTTTCAGAAGACATTAAAACTTAATATTTGATACTTAGTTACTTAGTTACCCAAGTAATTAATTGAAGTTTACGGTTTTAAAGGCACAATTGCCTTGAGTTCTATACTTGTGTATAATACTTGTAAAAGCAATTTGTTTGTTGAATACTGTCTCTTAAACCTGATCAAAACACACTACAATGAAACAATTGTTTGCATGTGTTTACAGTCTGAATACGGATCAGGTTGATATATCAAGTAGACGAGCATTTCAACGTTTTCAAATTTAATGTGGTAAATTTAGAACATGCATTTTGTTAAAGGGACAGAAAATCGGCTTCCTATTGCACTATCAATTATATTGTTTGATAGAAAGACACGTTCAGTAAATAAATAAAAATTAAATAATACAAAATAAGTTGTTTAATAAAAACAAATTAGCGAAAAAGTCTGAAAAAATTAAAAGCCCAGGCGAGTATCGAACTCACGACTTAGGAGCCATACGAAGAAATGACAGTAGGCCGAGACTGTGTACACTCTTTTCCCATTATAAAGAAATTGCTTCCTCAAGGCCCCTTTTGGATGGTGGTTCGGTGAAACGCGATATATCTTAGTTGCATGCAAACATCTTCGAAACATAGCGGTAGTCTGCAGGAATTGGTTGCGCACTTGGTCAAAATCGAAACAATCCAGTTGGACTTTTTAAAGGAAGCATAGTTGGTCTTTATACCGTTTGCAGTTAAAGTGTCCTAACATTTGGCATACAGTTTGAGAACTGAGAACATATTACAGATTAAAACGATTATTTGTGTTGACAAGTGCAATTTTAACATTGGTTTAGCTTTCTCTTTGTTAAATCATTTGATCAAATAAACAAACTTGCGCTTATTAGTGTTTGATACTACAGAGTTTGCATGGTATGGAGAGACACACAATGTTTGAGTTTAATGAAGGATGGCTGCATCACACGAAATGAAGACATGTACTAGTGGCAGCAAATAAAGGGCGTAGTACTAGGACACATTTTAAAGCAATTTTCCTCAATTAGTTGAACGTGTGTTGAAGCATGCAAAATCTGTGTTCTTTCTGAATGCAAATAAAAACAACAATACAGTACGGGACATTTTGCGGAAAGGAATTAATCTATCGAATTCAGGTGGACAAGTCATCGGAGAAAACGTATGTCCTATGCAAGATAGTACATGTACGAGGGGCGATCAATAATTAACCGGACTGGCTTTGAATTTAATTTATTGCTTAATATATTTGAATAAAAGTTTTAGATACAAGAGTTCATTTATTATTTAATATGGAAAGAAAAAAATATATATTACAAAGCATACACTCTGAATGTTGTTCGTTGCTATAGCAACCCATACCCCTTTAAGCGGGGGCGTTGTCGTAATTTTGCTTTAATGTTCGAATTTGATATAAAAATAAATAGTTTAAAACGTGCCGTTTCCGCGCCGATTGACGAATTCCAAAATTTAAAATTGTTCAGATTCTAATTATCATAACAACTTGAATAGCGAATGCTTTCGCCAGATTCTAATTGGGTCAATTCACAAACAAGCGTTGATGATCTGATATAAAAAAACAAACATTATTTTTTGGTGTTATTATTATGATGCTTACTTCTGTTGTTATAAAGAGTGTAAACATTTTGAAAGCAGAATTGACCTTTGCCTTATTACAGTTAGCTCCTCTGGGCTAGTCAACAATTGAATGTTGTATATCTTTGAAATACATTAGATTTTTGCTATTTTCTAAAAACACAATTAATGAAAAGACTAAATAGAAGCAATATAGTATAAATTGTAATATTAACTTTTATACACGATGTCAAAGATCTGATCCGACTGCCCGCGGATCCGTTTTGGCAGCACCCTGTACATTTTATGTTCCTAGATCTTTGTCTATAAATGTCAGGATCGTATTTAGGGCAAAATCGAATGTACGCCCGTGCTTGTACATGAAATATATCGGAAAATAATATTGAAGGAACTATTCACATATTGGGAAATAGAGAAATTCCAAAGAAAAAAAACAACACCGGCATTCCGAGATAAAATATGCCGGCATTTCCATCACGCACACGTATCTCGGGGCGGAGGGTGGGGGGGGAGAGCAATAAACGCTTCCATAATAACCTTTACCGCAAAATATATTTTCAATAAATTATACCTTCGCAAAAAATATCGCATATAAAGAACCTTGGCAAAACAGTTTGACGACAAAACATGAAAAATGTCAATTTTAATAAATAGTGCATATTTGTTAATTCAGGTGAAGGATCGAATTTTAGGAGGATGGGGGATAACGACGACGACGACGACGATGATGATGATGAGGCGGAGGTGGAGGAATAGGACGACGACGACGACGATGACGGTATTGTACAGATTATAATGATGCCAATGATGAAGACGATAACGTACGACGCGGACAATCAAAGTCATCAGAATTATATTTGCAGCTAAAGCAACACAGAAAGTATAGTGACATACTTACAACGTGTTAAGGAATTAATCCAAAGAAATAAAGCCCTCTATTAATACGGTTTGTATAGTTTAAATCTTTATAATCTGTTTTAATCTTATAATCCGCTGGGAGTTAATAAACATGATATTAAATCATGTTGCAGTTAAATCGTCACTACTGAATATGTGTAACTATAAAGCACACCACTTCTTTTATTTGGTGTGAGAAAAAAAGAAAATGGCTGGATAACATATGTAATTAGAAAAAGAATGCTATATAGACATTAAACAGGTAAGAAACTGTTATGTTATTAAATTGCTAAAGTACTAGGGCTATAAACATGATTATTTGTTATTATTATTATTATTATTATTATTATTATTATTATTATTATTATTATTATTCCTGTTATTATTATTATTATTACTATTATTATTGTTATTATTAAATCTATTATTATTATTATTATTATTAGTAGTAGTAGTAGTAGTAGTAGTAGTAGTAGTGGTAGTGGTAGTAGTAGTAACTGTTGTTGTTGTTGCAATAATATTAATGATCTGGAGGAGTATGGTGGTGATGATAATGATAGTGTTGTTGTTGTTACTGTACACTTAGTATAATTGTAAACACCATCCGAAGTAGCCAGGTACTTGCCTAGTTTTTTTGTCAAAGCTAAAGCCACCCTCTACATAAATAACAGATAATATATAAAGGGGCGAACATGAAACTGCTGACAAAATTATATTCGATATATTATATCGCTATATGAATGAACATCAGATGAAATAGCGAAAAGTGTAAAACGTGTTTTTAGACTGGTGGCGGAAGCCAACGGTCTTTTGAGAGGGTAATTTCCAGAACAGGTATCACAGGGAACTACATCTTTTGCAGGCTACGAGTCAGTAAACCGAAACCTGAACGGGTCCTTTTTCTACCTGTTTTATTATATTTTAATTGTTTAAGGGAATGTAAGTCATATGTGCAATAATGTGTATATCATGTTATCTATAACAATTACATTTTTTATATGTCAATTTATTACAAAATTTTTCTTCAAACTAATGACACCCCTACTCCCCTACTTTCGCTATTTGCATGTTGTGTGTAACAGAAATATTCACCTTAGTGCCCTGGAATAAGACCACTAAATAATGAGCTGCATCTGTTATTTTTGACACTTACTACTACGCTTCATCAATTATTCTGCATGGCCCGTTGCAAATTGACTTGTCGACTGGCATGTATATAATTCCGTCTGTATTGTAATACTAGGTTTAAAAATATATTTGTTTCTTATAAATATTTTTATTGTGATGTCGCATACTATAGAATAGGACGCAACATGATCAAGTTTACAAGTGGGAAATTCAACTTACAGTCAAACAAATGATTCCATCTTAGCAAAAATGCACTCATAAATCACATGTTTTTAGTTTCTTTTGTCGCCAACCATCTTTCTACGTTGTCAGCGTTTTGATTAAGCAATAATAATGCACTTTGCAAGGAACAACTTAAATTAAAGCACTTTAAGAATCTGTATGAAACATTATCTTCAATAAATATATTTTAAAAGATATTCGGCGTCTTTGATCATTTTTATCCGTCGTATATTAGACTCGATCAGTAGGTCACACGATACTACCATAATAAAATCATGCTTTATTCCTCCCAACATATCATCATATAAATTAACGTTACCTGTTTGTAGATAGCTCTCTCCTGTTTCCTAAACGTATACAAAAGGTGCTGCATGATAAGTAAAGTTATTTAAATTAAATTTCGATTTGAAGAAACCTTAAAATTATTCATTTGGAACGAAAACACAAAATCAACATCATAAAGCAAAACATTCATAAATATTACGTCATATATTTTGTACATTAAGAATTTGAGTTTCACTTTTTGATTATATCAGTACAGTAATTTTAAATGTAATTTACATGAGCAATACATTTGCCGTTTTGCAACGATGAATACATTTAATTCGTTTCGAGCTAAATAGGCGGATTTAGAGGAGGGCGGAAGCTGCGTACGACCCCAATAAAATTGTCAAAAACTAGGTTTTTAAACCGAACAATACCTGAAACATGTGCATTTCGTTACAATTAAAATGTTATTTTCAATCATATTATTTCAAATATAGGTTCCGTGTTGTAGTAGTTTTGTTAAATTGTTCCGTTTGGCGATATTGCGTCGTTCTGATACATGTATCTTATCATGTAAGAGACAACAGCAGTTAATTTGTTGTCAGTTCTTTAATATTTCCGCCCCTCTAACTTAATATCCTGGTACCGCGCCTGATATTATATTTGAAATATGGTAATATAACATGAGGTGTTTGTTCTGTACCAGATTAAAACCATTTAAGACTAGGAGACTTTGGCATCAGATCATGCTGCGAACATTGGAGTTATTTTCCCTTGTTGGAACAAGCCGACAAGCATGGCGTGACATGACGTCCCCATTATCTTTAAGAACAGCAGCATTAACACCATTCCTCCAAAACTCTCTGCGAAAAGTTGGCTACCACTGTAGAAAAAAATATACCCAAGTCCTTACTTGTTTACGAACATGATATCTCTGTTTGTCTTTTACAAGCTTTGGCAAGACAAGGAGCAGAAGTAAAACATGTATGATAGTTAATCAGCTAGATACCTTATTTAAGGATATTATTGCGTACATTCCCACATTTGTTCAAGCCTATCACAACAGTTATGCTTACATTTTTGCCAGTAGTGAGGTGAGCCCCTTGGGCCATCATGCACCCCTTGTTTTTGATTGAAAGACAAAACAAGTTAGGGAATTAAATAAGGGTGGTTCCAACTCCTGGTCACCTATAACCATGTATTTTACTTTGTTCAAATATTGCTTTTGGTATTGTGTATAAACGACCTGGTGTTGATTGTAAACTTATAACATGGTTAATATTTAAAATACATAATTTGCGATGGGTTGTTTTACTATACCAATTTGATGATAGTAAACGATTAAATAATGTATAATATATGTTACAGGACCAGGATTTAGGATGGAGATCCTACGAAGAAAGAAGTGGCTGTCGTTCGTAGTATTAGGTAAAGTACAAACACATTCTTATTACAGTAACAAGAAAAGTACTTGCAACATCACCTACTATTACTACAATAAAACAACCATAATAACAACAACTACTACTAATACCTCTATTACTGCTCGAGTACTCGATTACTACTACTGCCACAACTACCACTGCCGCATTTATAATAATAATAATGTAATGTGAAAAAATATCAGCTGAGGTTAAGAATAACATAACGTCGAGGCTTGCGGGGGCCATTATGTTATTCGTGCCGAACCAGATATATTACACAAGACCAGGCAGTAACCTATTTTCTATTTACCATTTTACTGTTTTCTAAAAATTACACCAAACTAGCTTATTTTTATATTAAAATCTAAGAGCGGCGATGATTTTGCAGAACCGTCTTTTACATGTTCTTGTACATGTAAAGATCGATTTCTAACTGTTCATTTGATGATACCCTATTATTTACATTTCGTAATGACAAATATTTTCACTACAAATATGTAGATTACACACACGTTCATGCATATAATATTGTAAACGCATACTGAAATGATTTGCAACCATCAATTTTATCGGAAAACACACGAAACCGAATTGTTTTGAGACGCCATTTGGAGTTGTGTATTGAAGTTGACATGTTCAAGATTGTGTCAAGATTGATTATAGTATGGTCAATGTTTGGTAAAAAATTTTTGTCTCTTAACATAAACTTATCCGATTAGCGAGTTGTAGTAAATTTATTTGGAATTTATTGAAATAATTGTGTATGGATGCTGTATTGTTCATTACAGTAACGTTTTTGTGAGTTATGCTAATTAATAATAAATACATCATATACGTTATTGGTATCAAATTGTTTGTTTGTTGAATCTGATTCATTTTTACTTCAACCTTTGACTTTAGAGTTGATTCAGAGTGATGAAGTATAACCAATCAATGACTGATATAAACGCTAGCGACATGATCTAAAAAAATATATCGGACATCTTTGCATCAGGCAGATTTCAGCATAGTGGTGTGATCAATATTGAAGCTCAGGCGGGATTTAGAAAACAATATGAGTACTGTTGATAACAAATCTTATGTTTTTATATCAAGGTAAAGGAGGTTGAAATTGTCAACACATTTGCATACATAGTCTTTACTTCAGGCGGATCCTTTTTACCTACATGTGAATCATTAGCAGAACAGGCCCTGTTGTGCACGCTCAAAGCAAATTTAATCCAGTTTCCGGACATTAAAGTTAGTCACCGTTTATACTTATTTGACAAACTTATTGAACGTGTTCATAATTACGGAAGTGATGTATGTGGCTTAAATAATACTAAATGCATAGAAGGTATGCACTTAGTTTATGCAAAACTTTGTTAGTAGTAGGACAACAGACACAAAATAATCTCATATACGGGGCGCTGGGACAAAATCCGCTTATTTAGTATACGATATGTTAAAGTTATAAACTATTGGATACAGTTCTACAGTGTGATCATGTTAAATTTGTCAACGTTCTACATCAGATGTTATTAAGTGATTTTTAAATGAACAGAGAAAAACGCATTGTGTTAAAATGTAAAAAAACTTTATAAAAAAATCTAGGTTTTAGCGAAGTATGGTACATTCTGGGTGTTGGTGATGTTATTGTTGTTATCTCAATTGTTAACCAACGAATCGCCGCAATTTATATATAACATAAAAACTTCTATATACATCTAGAGGTACACAATATAGCTTATCTCGGAAATTGTGTAAACTGAACAAAGTTCAGAATTGCCTTACCACGTTTACGAGTTTCAGTCGAAATACTAAAAGTAGAGTCAGGCAAGGCGTGCAACTTACATTTTTTAAAGCCTTTCAATTGAGAACAAAAGTATATTACGAGTGAAGTGTGTTCAAAACAGTTATAAATATGGTAGGTAAAGATTTACTTATGAATTGTATTGCCAAAATGAATCCCCTTACTCTGTGTATATATTTTTAGAAATGTTAAGTTTGGCATTTGAAAACGCATAGATAATGTTAACCCATAAATGTATATACCTTTTATGGACATTATTAATGTTTATGTATGTGAACCTGTATGTTATTTACCAATGCATTGTATTTACTTATAGTTGTGTATCAATGTTTACCCATGGGCATATTGCCTAAAGTATTAGAAATACTACTATTACTACTATTGATAATTTCACAAATTATTATATTACTCTTACTACAATTTCTACTATGACTACTACTGCTTGGATAATTGACTTGGATAAGTCACCAGTTTCAGCCGCTGCTGTTCTGTACTGGTTGATGACTGACTTCGACCCAATAGCCAGTTTTTCCCGCCATAGAGATGAAGTAGCACACACACACTTGATAATTCCACATGCGAACGAAACAGCTTATCAACCGGTGTCACAGTCCACGCCGAATATTTCAAGGACAGTGACAAAAGGTATTGATAGTAATATTGCTCTACAAGTGTTTCCTTTCTGGTTTACATATATATATATGTATATATAAACAAATGACTAAAAAGACATATATATATATATGTGTGTGTCTTTTTTGTCATTTGTTTGGGTTTTGTTCGATAAAAGTGTCAATTTGTTGTAACATTGGTAAATTTATTCTTATACACTGTCACGACTATCAATATTTATATATAATATTACATACTATGCATAGTATCATATATACTTTTGCATGATTATTCTCTTATATGTTTTTATGTAACACTATTATGTAAATGTATACTCATGGGCATTATGGACTCGATGTATTTCCAATAAAACTGTAATCGTTATCTCTTAGAAACGCCCTGTGATTTTCTGCTGATAATAGGACGATTTCTGTAAACAATACACAAACGTCTATCTTTTCTTGAAATCAGTGTTACATGTAAACACATAAAAACGTCCAGATTTATTCAGACAATTCAGACAATCGTCCATACTTTGCTTCTGAGAAATATATGACAACTGCCCCGTTCTGCTGATAATAGTAAGCATCATACAAACGTCCACCATTTTTCTAATAAGTGCTAGAATCATACCGAAGTGAAACCGTTTCTGCAGAATGCCGTTCATTTTAAGAAGTATGCATACTTCCACCATTCTTTTCATCAGTGCTAGAATCATACAAACGAAAACACTTTTCTGCAGAATGCAGCTAATTGTAAGAATTATACAAATTTTCACCATTCTCCCCATAAGTGCTAGAATCATATAAACGAGCAACCTTTTCTGTAGAATGCAGTTAATTGTAAGAATTATACCAACGTCTGCCTTTTCAAAAGCAACCCGTGCAGTAATTTGCGAGAATATTATTCCGGTCTGCTTTGCGTATAGCATTTGTTACACAGCGTACTAATACATTCCATATTGAAGTAATACAGATAACCGATATTATAAACTAAAGAATAGTACAATTTTAATTATCTTACATTTTGCCATGGCAATTAAAGGGAAGATTTTATCGTTTGAATGTGCAACAACCAACGTGTTAGTGCAAGGGTTTAAATAATGACAAATCTTCTTATTTCAACCTAAGATAAGAAGCTCTTAACACTCTTAATCATTGTGGGCTCTGAAGTCATATTGTAGACAGACTGCTGAACACTAAATGTAAATGTAAATTATAATTTACATCTAAAATGAAAGAATTCGACTTGCGTTACTTGGAAAGAAATCGAACGTCTGTATTATAACATGTAACAATAAAGGTACTTGTTTATAGGTCGTAAAATTTGCACCAATTTTAACGATGCTTTGATATATTTCAGAGTGAGTATTGTGAACCTACATTTAATTTAATTATGTTTCATTTTCACAACATGCTCGCTTTTTACTTGTATGTAATATAACGGCGCTTAACTTTCATCTCTTTTCTCATAGTATTTCGTAACCTGCTTGCAGGTGTACAGAGACTTACCCCCATAGTGTACAGTGAACCTTGCAGCGGAACAATCAACGAGTCACGTCGGACCACGTTATTCCACGACTATGACAAAGTACAGCACTACATAAATGGTATTGCTGTCAAAGCCTTATTTCTTATAAATACAAATACTCATGCCTCAAAAGCGGATAAGATCACAATTGTATTATTACAGGAAGTTTCCGCAATAATAGGCCAGAGACTTAATGCCAATGTGATTGACCAGAGTGGAAAATACAACTGAAATCACTATTTTATTGGACATTACCTAGGCCTAGAGACACTGTGCCCAAAACATTGAAAACAATAAACATTAAACCACAATGTATTTAAATCTAGGGCCAATATGCATTGGAAACTTCCAGTCTATAAACATCCAATCTTTACGCGATTGGATCTAGAATCACTATGTTAATGAACGTTTAAAACAATCCGATTAATTTCAGTGTTGTTATTAATTACTAATTATTGAAAATATAAACACTTGTCGTATGAATGTTCTGTAAGAGGTTATGGCACTGTAGCATGGTCGCCACCACCAAATGTGTTTGCCTTTATGTGTTTTCACTAAAGGCCGCTGTAGTACATGGTTGGCGATAAATACAGGACATAATTATGGGCTGCTAACAGTATTTTTCAACATTTTTTAAAAGTCTCCTGATGCTGACCACTTTTGATACATCTAATTCATTATGATATCTTTGTCTGCAAAATGTATTCTGATTACAAGACTAGATACCTTCTGTATAACTTTAGTATGTTACTTTATTGAGAAATTATTAGAGTCAAGCACCGTTATAATGTTCGTAATTCAGAAATAAAGTACATCATGTCCTCTACTATCCCGTTGACCGGTCTGGCCGAGTCCGTCGCTAAAGATGCGGACCGTCTTTTATGAGCGTTTACAGTATATGAATAAATAAGTTATCATACGCATACCTTGTTTTCCGTATAATACAGCATTTACAAATACTTTTATCCTACGCATGTGTAAGATAACATTTAGATTGTTTTCATTGGCTACACATTCTTTGATCTTTTGGTAAATTTATACGCCATTTTTTTCGTTTAAAAGCATGTGATCAAAGGGCTCGCTTACTAACACAATTCCTGAAATCGTTTAATAAATTATGGTATAAAATGACAACTCTTGTCAGATCTTATATATCTTACACATTTCTATCATCCTGTATTTATTTGCCAGACTTATTCGGGAACTTGTCAGACATAAACGCGCTACCTAAAGACGCTGATCCAGTGTTTATAACTGGAGTTTCCTCTAATCACTTGCACGAGTCCCTAGACATGTTCAAGAACTTCAATTCTGTGGTGAGGAAAATGAAACCAAAACTGAGAATGATATTTTATGACTTGGGGCTGCAAGCTGGCGAACCAGAAAAAGTAAGGCTGTCTTATTGTCTCTTAAACATCTTAACTGTATGTTATTACTTTACGCCTTTGGTTTAAAAACGCGATACCTTGTGCCAAAATCAGAACACTTAAAAATGATAATTATGTATAATTTAAAAATAAATGAAATATTTTAAGCACCCTTTTTCTTTTCTTTTCAATTATCGAAGTTTCCCAGGATTTTGTCTGGAATAACATTTCGTAAGTTAATTGTTAACGGATTGGTCAATGATAGTATAAATACTTTTGGAAATATGGATTACTTTGACGGATATAATAAATTACAAAGATGCACTGGTTGGTTGGATATCAGCGATACTCGTAAAGTTTCCAATCTAAGATCATGATTTTTAAATGTTTTCTTGATTAGTTTCCTTAAATACAATGTACAAGTTTTGTTATAATTATAATGTTTCAGTCTTTTAGTCAATTCTGAATATCGTTGGGTTTTTTGTTTCAGGGAGCTGAATTGGGAAGACTATTATACGATGTTTCGCTTCTTTTTTTTATGAAAACAAGTTTTCTTTTCTTCAGCAAGAAGTATATTAAAATACATTATGTGAAACTGCAGGAGAAACCATTTATAGCATGGCATTGACGTGCCCGTAAACATAGATAGAATACTATTCCTAATATAAACTACCCTGCAACATTTTGTGCGTGTTTCAAACCACAAGTCAAACGTTTCTATGTATGTTTACGGATTAGGTCAACTGTTCCTTTATTAATGTCGCCCTATTTTAATTCGCTTTGTTAACCTATTTGTTTTTAGATAAAATCAATCTGTCAGTGTGAATACAGACTGTTCCCATTTGAAAGGTTTCCAGATCACGTAAAACAACTCAAAACCTATGCCTTCAAACCGCTGTCAATATTGGTAAGGTATATATAGATGCTGTGGTGGCTTTTAGAACACACGTATAGTAAATTCAGCGGTAATCAAAACAAATTTATTTAATGAATTATTGAATTAAAATAAAATGTATGAGACAATGTGTTATCTTTAAATCTCCGCAATAGTTTATAGTTATTTATAGTGCAGCGATTCTACTACATGCATAATCTGGCTAACTGTATTATTTTAGATTGTTTGGTGTCATTAAGTACACGGTTATTCTATCGGCATCCAACTAATTATTATCCGTCAAGTTCCGAATTTCTAGCATGTGTTTATCTGCGGCTTTATTTTTGTGTAAATTGTGTAAGGTCCGCGTCAATTTTACCGAATTTGCTTTCATGGCAAAGGATTCAAAGATTCAGCTGCTGGCATTTATAAAGTTTAAGACTTCTTTTAATGTTCATACATGAATGTTTATGTTTATAATCCAGATGGTTTTGAAGGATTACCCGTTCGCCTTGTGGATGGATTCATCGATACGTTTTAAGGAAGCTAACATTTCACAACTGTTCGACATGGCTCGAAAACTGGATGTCATCTGTATGGCCGGCGACGGATCAATCGCGCTTCGAACACTTCCGGCGACCTTCGAATATTTTAGCGAGCAGCCGTGCACCTTCCAAAATCTGTCAGAAATTCAAGCTGGATTTTCGATCACACGAACAGCTCCATTTGTTGTGGAGAACATACTAAAGCCTTGGGTTGCATGCGCCCTTCTGATTGACTGTATGGCGCCACACGATGGACCTATGAAATATTTATATTGTGGTCAGCATGGAAAAGTTTATGGCGACTGTCATAGATTTGATCAGTCCGTGTGGGGAATACTGCTGTATCGCGCTTACGGCTATGACGTTTTCAAACACATGCACAACTTTCGAGGAGATTTTGTGTATATATCACGGTGAATCCAATACACTATTAGCGAAACAATAGTGTTTAATAGATGGCGATTGTGTTCTTGGGCCCAGTAACTAAATGTATAGCATTTCCTAAAGGGAATGTCAGACTTGCTATTATGTATGATAACCCCCTAATATTATTTACAACTGTCACCTCGCCTATCAGCTTCATTGGTATTTATATCATTCTCTTACTGTATTCCAGTGTATTCGTTACCCTTTCTTGTTGCGAATAAGCTTGTAAATAAAAGCAAAATACCATCGTGCTATACTTGAGTCAAGCCAAGCTTTTAGCATTACACACACGTCCTTATTCATAACATAATTAGCTTACCTCTATGAGACCGTCGGTTATTCGTGAAACCATTATTTGGCAAGATTGAACTGGCACTCATTATTTTTTGCCAATATATTCTATAGTTAACGGAATTAAAACCACAACACAAACTCGTGAGATATTTCTGCTGAGACTATTATTATACGCTTTACTACAGACGAATATTAGTCGGTGTAATTTTAAACTGCTAGACCGCTAGGAAAGTTTCCGTTGACTTTCCGGTATTTTAAAGTTATTTTACAATACAATAGACGCCGCGCCTATTTGATGTACCTGACTATGGAACTGGTCTGTCCGAATTTCAGTCTAAATGCACAAGTGCTTTTATGCATGCATCACGGTATCATATAGCATGTTCTTTGTGATCTATAATTGACTACCAAACAAACGACGATTTTGATACAAAAATTAATCAGTTCATATTTCAACCTTGTCAAATATGTCCGGTTTTCATATCGTGCAACACATATCTGTAGTAAAATCGAGTGCGTACGTGTTTACTCAATATTATTTCTGATGCGTCAGGTTAACAATTCCGGACTGTGTTTCATGTATTGCTGTTGACGTGTTGTTGTTGTTGTTGTTGTGTGTGTTGTTGTTGTTTTTTCAAATATTTTGGAACCATTTTAGTCCTGTGTATATACATGTATACGTGTAAAACACATGGACTTAAACCCGTTTTCTTAAGCAATATTCTTTCAAGATCCCGTTCCGCGAATAATATCAAATATTTTAATTATGCGAGAATCGAATTCCTGTCTGTGTGCATACGCGTATATTCAGTGGTCATCGTGCTAGATTTTACTCATTTATAGCTCGACTATTCGAATAATAAGGGAGCTTTCCTACTGGTCCCGGCGTCCGCTTCGGCGGACGTCTTAACTTGGCTCAGGTTTATAGTTAAAAGTCAAGTGACTTCAAAACTACATTCGTTATTTATTTAAAACATGGCATATATCTTTGTCATCAACTCCGGCATCAGGGGCAACATTACCAATAACTTTGTTTTGTATTTTGACATAGTGCTGCCCCTTTTTCACATAGATTTGCAGGTAAAAGTTTTTATTTGAATGTCTGATAACTTGAAAACTTGATAACTTAAATTATTCACTTGAAACGTGGAATGTACCTGTGTCATCAACTACAGTGTCAGTTGCCCCAATCCACATAACAATGTTTTGTATTCTGACAAGAGTTTTGTCCGCTTTTCGAATAGATTTTAAGTTTAAAGTTTGTATTTAAGTCTCATAACTTCTAATGTACACAAGTTATTCACTTGAAACCTGAACTTTACCGTTATCGTCACTTTTAGCATCAGGTGCAACAATGCCCATAACGCTGTTTTGTATTTTGACAGAGGTATTCCTCTTTTTCAAATAGATTTCAGTTTGAAGTTTTTATTCAAAAGTCACATAATTTCTAAATTACATAGGGTATTCACTTGATTCTTGGACTACAGCTTTGTTTTCAACTCAAGCATCAATTGCAGCAATCTACAAATATATCTGGTTTGTATTATGACAGATTATTCCCCCCTATTCACATAGGTTTTCGGGTAAGAGGTTTTATTTAAGTCTCATACTTTCAAAACTACGTAAAGTGTTAACTTGAAATTTGAAATATATCTTTGCCGTCAACCCCAGCATCAGTCCCCGTAACTCAGTTTTGTATTTTGACACGCTTATGCACCTTTTTCACTAAGATTTTGATAATACATTTGAGGTTTAACAGTCTTTAAACTGCAAAACTACATACGCTCTTCACTTGAACCTTTAAGAATAACATTGCCATCAACTTCAGCATCCGATAAAATAATTGCATAACTCAGCTTTGTATTTAGACAGATTTATGCCCCTTCCACCTGAAATCCATCTGAAATACTTGGAATAGTCGAGCGCGCTGTTCTTTCACTGCTATAGTTCTATTAAATATCGGTTTCGAAAACATCGCGCGTATTACGATCTGAGTATAGAAAACTTAAGAATAGTGAGAGACTGTCATTGCTTTTAACAAGTACAAAAACAACATTTTAGCGTGATATATAAGATAACGTATGTATGTGAAATTTGTCAAAATAACATGTTTTAAACCTCAGTGGATATTTAATTACTTAAAGGCAAAACTTAGTGTGTGTCTATGTAATTAAACAATATATGCTTGGTTTTGGCTTTAAACCATTTTGTTATTTCTTATAATCCAAATATTGTTGACACTTATATAATATCTAGTACTCAAACAAATCTCAGTGATTAGTTTTAAAACATTTCGCCAACGGCATTCGTTGCAACAAGCAAATAATTGCACTACATTTACGTTGAAAATTGATACATCTTTGATTTTTTGTCCCATTTCGAGTACTACTACACTCGACCACTATATCAATACTGTGTTAACATTATAAATATGAACATATGCAAATACATTAATAATAATAATGTATATTAATGTTATAGAGTTATAGGTAGTTAACATGTTTAGACTCAAACATTTGTATTGTAAGCAATGAGTGGACAATGATATTTCACTGAAGAACTTGGATTGCAATTACATACATTAATAATGTTTCATTATTTAATAAAAATATGCATATGTTTATTCTAATAAAATGTGTTAATTACATGCATGTCCAATGATGATATCACTTATAAGTTGTCATATGCATTACACACAAAATGATATTTTGTCAAGATTTCCAATCATATCACTATAATAGACTTGTACTGTATTACTGTATGAGATATTTGTTTAAAGATAATATCAATAAATTATACACATTAATTGTAATTTCCTTTCTTTTTAATGCATGTCTACTTTTCCACTTAAACCTGTTGTGTATATATTTTGTATATGAATACTGGTAATGATGAAACATAAATAAAAGACAACATAACTTTTTTTAATTACATTTAACAATCAAAATTACAAGATCCTTTAAATCGTCAGTGCAGTTGGCCAGCCATGCTCACAAATGAATCCAGTTTTTTACATTACATCTTGAATTTTTCTGCACATTTCAGGTTATGCGATGCTAAATAATGTATCAAAACAATAAGCACTGCACAACCCCTTTAAAATCCATTATGATGCAAGAGTATAGTAGATCTAGTAGGATTCAGTTACTAACTGAATCAGCAGCCAGAAAAGAAATACAACAATCATAAAACATATACAATAATTATACAATAAGTTTTACTTGCATTTACTGCTTGGCACTATCACAGCTGTATCTGTATTGTTTATTAATTCTACATAAAAATGTGTATGGTGATGCAATACACATTGACTTCAGCTGCAATACATTTTTCTTTTAATACAAACTCTTAAAATAATGTGATTGAGCTGTAGAGCACTATGCTAAACCAAATAACTATCAATCAGCATTAGATGCATGTACACTGTACTAATTCATTATAATTGATCCGAATATCCGAAATACACTAATTTGTGTTTACTTTATTACAAAAATGCAAATGATACTGCTATGACAAGCATACCAATAAACATACACACTAAGGGTTTAATTAAGTTCGAACCGCCATTACAATGACAAGCAAAAGAAGTACTTGATTTTCGGGCTCTTTTAAAATTGCCTATGGAACATAAAGTACCTTTGCCATCTTGAATTAGCCGGTGTTACAGTATGAGATTTGGGTGATGCCTGACCTTTAATAAGTAGATAAGATCGGGTACCTTAGATATTTCCCCATCGGTACTTTTCTCAGTTACCACTGCCACCACTGCCACCACGAGTTAAAAACTTGCAGTATCCCATACCACGAAATATCGCGGCAAAATATCGTGTCTCGCTGCGTGTTTCGCGCAATTCTCGTGTCTCGCTTCGTGTCTCGCGGTAAAATATCGTGCCTCGCTTCGTTTCTCGCGCAATTCTGGTGCGTCGCGTTTAAAGTTCGAGACACGAGATGCGAAGCGAGACACGAAGCGATACACGATATTCAGGCGAGACACGAAGCGAGGCACGATATTATTTCGTTCAAATAACGCCCGAATCTCGAGTATCGCAGTCGATTTTCAAACCACGATACACGAGACACGAAGCGATACACGAAATTCAGGCGAGACACGTAACGAGGCACGATATTATATCGTTCAAATATCGCCCGAATATCAAGTATCGCGTCTAACGGTGCACCACGAATTTATCACGTTGTAGTTGTTTGATGTTATTTTGTAAAAATATGATGATGATGATGATGATGATGATGATTATGTTGTTGTTGTTGTTGTTGTTGTTGCTGTTGATGATGATAAGTAACATCGAAATTGAGTTGACACCAACGTGCGTTGCTACATAGGACAGTAGGGCAATGCACCTATCTGCTTTAGTGCAATGCAACCCCTCGTCGTGTTGACCTACTTTCAGTGTGTGAAAGTTAATCTGAAGAAGGCCTTTAGTACACAACTATTTGAAAACGCCACAGAATTGCAGTAGCAGTTTCCTCAAGACGGATGGGCGGACGGACGGACAGACAGACAACGAGAAAGTTTGACAGAGAGACAGACCGTTACTTCAACAGCAACAGGCTTTTCATGAAAATAAACAGTAAGCATAAATAAAACATAGTCATCATTACAGTTCAAACAGAAACAATTATCAAAACGAGTAGAAATAGCCATAAAGCAGCAGTCTCCTTCATGCGAATATGCGGACTTATGGACAAAGAGGCTGACAAACAGACAGACAACAGACAGACAGACAGACAGACAGACAGACAGACAGACAGACAGACAGACAGACAGACAGACAGTGGGCCGTCCAGGCAGGCAGGCAGGCAGACAGGCAGCAGACAAATAGACAGACAGACAGACAGACAGACAGACAGTGGCCGTCCTGGCATGGGCCGTCTTGGTCTGGGCCTTCAACAACTTGGGCCATTCTGACCCGCATTCATTCGTTAGGGAAAAGAGTGTTTCCCTGCTTTGCTTCCCTGCTTTCAAACCGCGAGACTCGGTATTCGGGCGATATTTGAACGATACAATATCGAGTCTCGCTTCGTGTGTCGCCGGATTCTCGAGTCTCACTTCGTGTCTCGTGTATCGTGGTTTGAAAATCTACCGCGATACTCGAAATTCGGGCGATATTTGAACGATATAATATCGTGCCTCGCTTCGCGTCTCGTCTGAATATCGTGTATCGCTTCGTGTCTCGCTTCGCATCTTGTGTCTCGAGGACCGAGAACTGCGCGATACACGAAGCGATGTACGATATTTTACCGCAAGACACGAAGCGAGACACGAGAATTGCGCGAAACACGCAGCACGATATTTTGCGGCGAGATTCTGTGGTATGGGATACTGCGACAGTGCGAGATCTCGTGTTACAATATCGTGCCTCGCTTCGTGTCTCGCGGGAATATCGTGTCTCGCTTCGTGTTTCGCGCAATTCTCGTGTCTCGCCCTTGCCGTAAGAGGCACGATATTTCATATAGCACTAACCTAATTCCGTAATGCTGGGACACAGTCGAATCTCTGTGCGTAGGTTGACGAAAATGTACTTAACAATCAGCAGAGAAGAAACAGATAATAAATGGGTTAAAATATATAGAATAAAGGTAATAATATGCATAAATATAAATACGTATCTATATTTTCAATTATACTACGCTTTAATACGCTCACGGACATTGACTGAGTAAACAATGTAAAAATTCGCATGGAACTGAGGTTCCATACCACTACAAAAACCGTGGCGATGTCAACCAGATCGCAACACTATCTATGTCTCCACCAGGGAAAGCAACCCCCATAATTCTGTTTTGTGTATTGGCAGATGTATGCCCCTTTTAACTCATAATTTTTTTTCTTAAAGTGTTTCATCAAGTCCAGTACGTTGATAGGTATTTTATTGAAACTTAAAATACTTCTTTACTTTCGACGTCTTCACCCATCATTCTGTTTACATTTTTGATAATAAAAAAAAATCCGGGGGCATACATGTATGTTAAATTATAGTGAAAGCACTTGCTATTTCTGCATCCATTTGTTAATATAATTTATTAATGTGCTTTAAAGAATTTAGCATACATACGCGACCTATTTTCGGATTTAGAAGGTGCCATGGTAATGGTCACTTGTCATATATTGCAAAAGTTTTTGCATTGAATAGACTTTTCCAAAATGTCAACGGTACTTACGTGTGGCATCTATTATTTTTACTTGGTAATCATGAGATTAGCTGCTAACTAAGTTCACACAGTTATCGCATTACGAAGCAGAACTAGGGGAAAAGTCCAATAATAATAATGTGGGAACTTATATTTTAATAATAATAGGAATACAATTTACGTATTGTGTAATGAAGATATTTGCTGTAACATGCCATTTTCTTGTCAAAGCTTGATCAATAATTCTCATTTACTGATGCTATAATAATATTATTTTATTCTTGTTCGTAGAACTCCATTGTTAGCTTTTTTTATAAATGGCCCATAGTTATATGGTTGTTTATTTGCTGGTACGTTATACTGTGACGTACATGTATGGTGAAACCGATTTTTAAAAAAATCAGAGAGTGATAATAAGTATTTTTTGGTCGATATTGCAATTTAATTTCAATAACAGGGATGTAATATTAATCGTTTTTACCAGTATACTGTCAGTTTATTTCAGTTAGATATTGTGTATATGTACAACATCTAGTCTATGGAATATCTCCGCTGCGTAATATGTCAGTGGCGTGACTTCTCTTTGAAATATTACTGGTGCGTACAAAATGCGTGTAGTGTCAACTGAGAGTGATATGCAAAACTAGTATTTTGATTTTCTAAAAAAAATAGGCATAGCATTGTTATCAACTATGTTTAAGTAATTTGCTAAGGTATTTACGTGAATGTTTATGTTCACACAGATATATGGGTTAATAACAATACAATTTTGCGTTCCTTTTTGCCACATAAACCAGCGAGGAAAAAACTCGTTCCTAAACATTTAACTGACACGTTCCTTAGCTTAAAATGACCTTGTAAAAAATTCAAAATCATTTACACTTAATGTTGAGTTTTACTTCTTTTACATTTAAATTTATGGATATGTGCAACATAAGTATTATTTTTAAAGTCGTTGATAAGCTTTTGCGAAGTTAAATTCACACGTTATGTAAATATGACAGTTTCCAAGAGTCTTGTATTAGATATTTAAATCAATGCTTTAAGTCGCAGTCATTCACAAATTTTCGAATGTTTTAGAAATTTCAAAACATATCATAACTACAAATAATAAACATCTGGATTAACGTATTCTTTGTCGAGAAAAGCATAAAAAGAAGAAGAATGTATGCCTCCGCCGGGGCTCGAACTCACGACCTCAGGACCAAAGTATGCCCATTAGAAATAAAGCTGCTTGTTTGCTTTAACGCTATGTAAGTGATACACGCTATTTACAAGACAAAAAGCATTAGACAAAGCTTTGTAGTTTATAATTGATGTTTAATCATAAAAGACACAATCATTTGAGCATATTTCTATCACAATTGTCATTTTGCTAAGAAACGTGTCGTGCTCGCCACGTTGAAAAATATAGTAGAGCTTAGGCAATATGATAAACGCGTTAAAGGTGGAATGTGTGTGGTACGTTCACTGGTGTCTGCCTACAACGATATGAGAACCACAATGTAACGTGTCTTGAAAAGTTAAAAACGACCAGAGTTTATTTTCCAGATGCAGCCGTACTTTGGAATATATACACTTGTATACAATTATCTAACACATCTGACAATCATACTATGATTTTCGGAACATTATGATAAAATAACAACTTACAAATATGTATTTCAATAAAACGAGTGAAGATTGCAGAATGTAATGGTTTTACACAGTCCTTATGTTTTGAATTTTGGAAAATATATATTCTGATCTTCTATTGCATCTTGATTTTGAAAACGAAGCTGGTATTATTTTTCTGTTTTGATTTCTGTTATAATAGCACGAAGGGCCTTAAATCGCCACACACAATTGAATGTGTATCGGATTAATGTACAATTTGTGTTAATATACCTCCAGACTACCATTTGAAAATACATGAATCTATTGTTTTGTATAGTTCTTGATGTATATACAGGGAAAGATCTAAAACAAAATACAAGGGTGCTGCAGTCTGCACCTTTTGGGTTCCTCTGCTGCCCCTCTAGGCTGATCAACACAGAAGTGTTGAATATCTTTTGAAATTCAATATATGAAATTTGTAAAAATTCAACGAAAAATGAATAGACTATGCTTTAAAACCTCTTGAAAAAGCATGAGACATATAAAAACCCTGGATTTAGCGAATTCAACATATTTAAATATTAGAATGGTGGATGGTGGAACAAGCACAAAAAGCCGGCAAGCATGACTTGACCTTTGCGAACTGCAGCAGTAACACTTTTCCTTCAATATTGCTTTCGGAATAATATATACCAGTGTCAAGAAAAATACTCTGGTACCTACTTGTTTATGAATATGAGCTTTTTTATTAAAAAAGGGATATTAAAGCATGAGCAAATAAAATATGACAGTTAATCGGCCAGATAAATGATTTTATATCATTATGACATCCATTTTCATAACATTTGTCCAAACCAATCACAACATTAAGGCCTTCATCTTTGTCAGTACTCAGGCGAGCCCTTTGGACCATCATGGCCCTCCTGTTTGTCGATGTTGTTTTGAACTTTTTGCATAAGAACTATATGTCAATAATTTGAACTTTATTGTCGAATTCCGAAGCGTAACTATGTATGATGTCAAATATTATGTATATTGTTATTACCCAGGGTTTCACCTTAACTTCAAGGAAGTGGTGGTCCACATGATAGGCTACCTTCAGCACTTAACTTACTGCTCCAACACTATATAAACTGGTCCAGATAATCAAAACACATCGAACTGCATAGGGCATACAATGAAGGGAAAATAATTATGATACTCTTAATCGGAAAATGTATTGAGCCCATGTATAAATCATATAACATAATTGTAGCCATATACAATATTATTTTCGACGGTTCCCTGTATTCCTAATGACAAACGCTTAGAGATTTGACAATTTATACAGTTGGAACCAGTCAAAAGAACAACTGGTCACCGGACCTGTTGTCCTCCAAAGACAACTGGTCTCGGACGGACACGCGTTAAGATCGAACCCTGAAAACCATTCCTGTATGCGCAATATTGACACAAGTTTAGATCCACGTGTTTTTGTAAAATAGCATCAATGTAAAATTTTGTTCTCGGACGGACACGCGTTAAGATCGAAAATGTAAACCATTCCTGTATGCGCAATATTAGAACAAGTTTACATCCACGTGTTTATGTAAAATAGCATTATGTTACTTTCAAAATGTACAAGCCATTGTTGTAAAACGTTATTATTCCATTTTTCTCAGTGACACGTTCATATTGGGTTATCCAATTATATCCAACGAGTCGATTTCCAATGTGTTCGCTTACGGTAAATTTAGTTTTCGTCATACTGGAATCGGTTATTCGGGAAGTATTTAAACTGTTTCTGAAGAAAACATTAGGTTACAATTAAATGAAAAGTTAGTATTGTTTTAATGTTAAAATCAATAATTATATGTTTAATTTGTTTTAGTAATATAAGAGGTGACAGTTGATTAAATATGAAAAGAAATCCATATAATGCTATATGAACTAAATGACACAGCCACAGTATTAAGCAATTGTATGACTCTAAATGAGTTGTTTAAGATACGTTCATAAACACGGCCCCAGGTCATTATTAACCCCAGAAAAAATGATTTTTTACAGAAGCGTTGTAAAGAACGGCACAAAAGTGCAAACACTTCGTAACTGTGATAGGCTGTCACTGCTTAGCACAGAACAACAATTTTCACTTGAAAAACATATATTGACGCAATCATCGTATACGTCAGCGTAGGTGACGATATTCGACGATTAGGATAACACATCGTTCTCATAAAGGACTGTGTGTTAGCTCTAATGATCCAAATATTGTTGACACTAAGATAATATCGAGTAGTTGAGCAACTCGACCTTAAATGATCACACTTCAAATCTCAAATGCGTCAGCAATGTTTCCCGTTCTTCAAATATGACGTCACGTAACTGATTATAAAGTTGATCAACAGAGATCACATTGAAATAGTCAGTTGTGTCACTGAAGAGAAATATACAGGATTAATTGACAATACAATTTCAAAATACAATGTATATGCCATTCTTCCTTTTCATAGAGTTTCACAATATGTATCACAGTAACAAATCTATTTATTGTTGGCAATAAAAGTTAATTACTTATTTCATAACACCCAATTAAAAATGAAATTAACACATGTAAATTGTATTGAAACATTAACTAAAGCAAGGTACATTAAACGTTTGAGAATTAATAAATGTACATTTTTATTTTTGAGAAAAAAATGTTATTTCAGATGCCTCCACAAGACAGGAGGCTGTCTGCCGTTCACACCTGCTAAGTGTGCACAAATTGTATGTGCAGGCATGCATTTGCACAACTTTTGTATATATAAAAAATTCAGGATCCAACATTAATTATTGATGCTAATGATGATGAAGATGACGAATCAAATAAACCTGCCGATGGCAATGACGGCACCGACAGAAGAAATTTCATTGTTGTACGACTGTCCTGAATGATGCTTGTCGCTCTAGTCAAATTACATCCATGAACACTTTGGAAAATATAACTATGCCCCCATTGAAGATGGTGGGGGTATATTGGAATACTAATGTCGGTCGGTTATCTTAAATTACCCATTTGAGCTGTTAAGGGTCTCTTAGTAAAACAGTTTAAAACAATCTTAAAACTTGATTAAAATGTTTAAGGTTGTAATATATTACCAGTTTCATGACTTATCAACTAACCACATGAAATGCATAGTTATGGCCCCTGATTTATTATATAAAATTCACTTTTATGACCAGTGAACGCTCTTGATATTTAAAAGATTTGTTTCAACCTCGAAGGGTTTTAACTGTTTCACAGACAGCTCTTGTGATATTTAAATGACATAACAAGTGCTGTCAATAAGGAACAGTTTTCAGTCGAATAAACGTCACTTACGTTGTCAGATTAGAACTTGTGCCAATTAATTATTACTTAAAGTTGGTCAGTCCTAGATTTTCTCAAATGATTTTAAGAGCATTGTTATTCATTAATAAATGTTGGTACAAGACTATACACATTGATACTGTTAAGATAGTGATAACAACTGTGTAATTAAATGAAATTGTTCACAACTAAACTGCCTTTATTTTACACTAGTAATATAACACTTGCTTAATTTCAAGGCTCAAATAAATCTGACATAAGGTCACTAAATCCACTATGGCAGCCAATGATGCTTGGATACTCTCCAGACTGTCCATCATTTTCTTCTGGTTTGCCAAGAAAGTTTCATCAAAGGATCCTGCAATGACATGTATAATACATGGGTAAACAGGAAAACTCGTAAAAGAAATTTACAATAATTATGTGGGTTAGAATTAAGATTTATTCATATCAATTAATTCATATAAAGTATTCCAAATGTCCGTTTTTTATATATCAATTATCAACTGTAGTATTTTTACTTTCAAAACTTACGTTTTGATGACTTCTTATGTGTTTCTTTTGGCTTCTGTTCGGTCGTACTGGCTAAAACATGAGTTAATTTATACTGTCAATTGTTATGTTGTTTTAAAATTGTGTTATGATTTATAATTTTGTGTGTTTTGAATATAGCAATACATGCAAAATGCACTTATAGATACATTTAACATTATTGTGTAAATAGCAAACTTACAGCTTGTCTAGTGTAAACGTTAAATTTTGATATTAGTTAAGTAAAAGAGTTATCTCTTAATCAAAAACACGATTTAATGTTAATTCTTATCCATAAATGCATTATGCTTCCATCAATAAAAATATGTTGATGATAATTACCTGTTGATGTGCCGTTTGGGATTTCACTTGAAGCAACTGGGCTACAGTCAATTTCTGCGGGTGCTGAAATAAAATGTTTATGTATTGTTCAGTTTATTATGCTAAACGTATGCTTGTCAGAAGATGGCAACACGACATCAGCTACATGTTGGCAAAAAAGAGGTTTCGTAATAAAAGAATAAGGAAGTAAAATAAAGGGCAATAACTCCTTAAATATTGAAGAAAGAGTATTGGTAATTGTGCTCTGCACTTCCTCTGAGTTTCCTCTATCATTATATGAAGTTTCATTTGAATCCCTTCAAGAAGCGTGACGGACGGACTATTCGATTACTATATACCCCCGAAGTTCCATTCGGGAGTATAAAAACTGACCTTAATACATCGATGAAATGCCGTAAAGAGCAATTCAATTTTTAAATAACAATAATTTCACAACCAATAAACAGACAACTTAAAATGACCATAAAATCGTTATATAGACATATATAGTCAATACGAGCAACATATACGTCAGCGATGGAATGATGAAAGAATATATCACCATTTGTTCGTAGGCTTTACACTGGCAGTGGAGATGCGGGCCCTCCCCCAGTGGACTGCACCTCCAGTCTCCTCTCTTTTTCTTTTTTTTGACAAGACTCTGCAATGAATTCAAAGATAGGTTATTCTATAATAGAACTATTGGCAGCAAAGAAAGGGTGTGGTGCCAGGACATGTAAATTTTAAAGCAATTTTCCTCAATTAGTTGAACGTGTGTTGAAGCATGCAAAATCAGTGTTCTTTCTGAATAAAAATAAAAACAACAATAAAGTACGGGATATTTTGCGAAAAGAAATTAATATATCGAATTTAAGTGGATAAGTAATCGAAGAAAACGAATGTCCTATGCAAGATCGTACATGTACGAGGGAAGATCCATAATTAACCGGACTGGCTTAGAATTTTATTTATTGCTTAATATATTTGAATAAAACTTTCAGATACAAGCGTTCATTTATTATTTAATATGGAAACAAAACAATATTTATTTCAAAGCATACACTCTAAATGTTGTTCGTTGCTATAGCAACCCATACCCCTTTAAGCGGGGACGGTGTTGTAATTTTTTTTTAATATTTGAATTTGATATAAAAATAAATAGATTAAAACGTGCCGTTTCGGCGCCGATTAACGAATTCAACGTCATTGGTCAATTTTCTGACGTCATTGTAGACACGACTGGCTAGCAAAACGAGTTTAAGCGTTACTGCCCGTTTTCTTTCATGGCGTCATCTGATCCAACCGGTATTATACATTTCTGTTGTGAGCTTAAATATTCGCCGACCTAAACCTCCGAGTTGATTCGGAAGACATTGGCTGGCACCAACATGTCACGAGCGCATGCTTGTGAGCGGCACAGACGATTATGGGAAGGCCGTGTGGAAGACAAAACAGAGGACGTTAATAGATTCAACGTTTGTTGCTACAGTTAAAGACGTTGTTGATATGCGGGTCAATATTTAGGACCTATGCAGACGTGTGTGATATTATACTTCACCACGTCAAAGCACCCTCCAATACAGCCGACGCAACCAATTAAGCTAAATATCGGGCTCTGGGGATTCGAACTGGTTGATCACCCTGCATACTCGCCGGACGACGCCCCAATGGATTTGTTCGTGCTTCCCGCGGTTAAGTCGGCATTGAAGGGCACGAGGTTTGAGACATTTGACAACCTGTCACGTGCGGTCCAGCGTGTTGTGTCCCGGTTAGATGAAGAGTGGTACATTAACCTGTTTCAGCGCCATGAAAAATTTGTATCTTGCGCTGGTGATTATTTAAAAAGATGACAGAAACACGCTACGTCATTTTGACGTACAGCTTTCGTCTAAGCGTCCCAGACGGTTGTTATAATAATGTATGTACATTTTTTATTTCTTGCATTACAGCTATGAAACTTTCAGATAATATAGATAAATGATTGTCAAGATTTAATTTTTTTTTTTTTTACGTGTGCCTTGTTGTTTAAAAATAACAGTCTCAGTCCGGTAAATTCTGGATCACCCCTCGTACAAGGCATTCTGGGCATATCCAGTTGTGTCTGCATTAAAGATTTTAAGAATTTCCAACAAACAATCTTGTTAGCGTTTAATGATGTAAATTATTATTAGTTACACCGTAAGTAACTGAAGGTGTATGTGATATACACTCTCAGTGGCTTCATATCATACTCGCCCTCATATGGTATGAAGCCATTGAGGGCGTATATCCCGTACACCCTCAGTTACTAACAGATACCAACAAATATAATATCATTTATATTAGAGCTACTTGACGTATAGTAAACCAGTTTTAAGGTAATGTTTTGAAATTGTTCAGATTCTAGCTATCATCACAACTTGTATAGCCATTGCTTTAGCCAGATTCAAATTGAGTAAATTCACAATCAAGCGTTGATGATCTGATATAAAAAACATTATTTTTGGTGTTATTATTATGGTACTTACTTCTGTTGTTAGAAACAGTGTAAACATTTTGAAAGTAGAATTGACCTTTGCCTTATTCCAGTTAGCTCCTCTGGGCTAGTCAACAATTGAATGTTGTATATCTTTAAAATACATTAGATTTTTGCTATTTTCTAAAAACACAATTAATGAAAAGACCAATTCGAAGCGTTAAAGTATAAATCGTAATATTAACTTTTATACACGACGTCAAAGAACTGATCCGATTGCCCGCGGATCCTTATGAGCAGCACCCTGTATATTTTATGTTCCTAGATCTTTCTCTATAAATGTCAGGGGCGTATTTAGGGAAAAATTAAATGTACGCCGTTGCTTGTACATGAAATATATCGAACAATAATATTAAAGGAATTATTCACATATTGGCAAATAGAGAAATTCCAAAGTAAACAAACAACAAAATAATAAATAAAGGGGCGAACATGACACTGCTGACAAAAATAAATTCAATATATTATATCGCTATATGAATAAACATCAGATGAAACAGCGAAAAGTGTAAAACGTGTTTTTAGACTGGTGGCGGAAGCCAACGGTCTTTTGAGAGGGTAATTTCTATAACAGGTATCACTGGGAACTACTTTTTTTGCAGGCTACGAGTCAGTAAACCGAAACCTGAACGGGTCCTTTTTCTACCTGTTTTATTATATTTTAATTATTTAAGGGAATGTAAGTCATATGTGCTATAATGTGTATATCGTGTTATTTATAACATTTACATTTTTTTAAATGTCAATTTATTACAAAATGTTACTTCAAACTAATGACACCCCTACTTTCGCTATTTGCATGTTGTGTGTAACCGAAATATTTACCTTAGTGCCCTGGAATAAGGCCACTAAATAATGAGCTACATCTGTTATTTTTAACACTAACTACTACGCTTCATCAATTTTTCTGCATGGCCCGTTGCAGATTGACTTGTCGACTGGCATGTATATAATTCCGTCTGCAACTATAACTAGGCTTAAAAATATATGTTTTTCCTTAAAAAATATTTTTATTGTGATGTCGTATACTATTGAATAGGACGCAACATTATCAAGTTTAAAAGTGGGAAATTGAACTTACATTCAAACAAATGATTCCATCTTAGCAAAAATGCAACCATAAATTACATGTTTTTAGTTTCTGTTGTCGCCCACAGTCTTTCTACGTTGTCAGCGTTTTGATTAAGCAATAATAATGCACTTTGCAAGGAACAACTTAAAATTAAAGCACTTTAAGGATCTATATGAAACCTTATCTTCAATAAATATATTTTAAAATATATTCGGCGTCTTTGATCATTTTCATCCGTCGTATATTCGACTCAATCAGTAGGTCACACGATACTACCATAAAAAAATCATGCTTTATTCCTCCCAACATATCATCATATAAATTAACGTTATCTGTTTGTTGGTTTTGCAAAAGAAAATTTCACGAATTCGCCTTGATGTACTTAAAACAACCTCTAGCCTTATTAACTCCTTATCTTGACATGTTGGGGTTTATTATTATATATGTATCTCACATTGGACGGATGTCAAGATGTTCCCCTTCCATTTTATTTTGTGATCGCACTATTTCATATGAATTCACAAAGTGCATTTATTTAGGAGGAGAAGTCCAGCGAAATAAACAGTAGATCTCACGTATATGTGCCACATTTCACAGGATGTTTTGTGTTCCCTGTGATTTATTTTGATGGGATGTCAAATTGTCCCCTTCTTTTTACGCGGCAAATCTATTCTTCGAGGTGGCAAAAGCCACTTGGCTATTTTTAACCACTACTTTACAGGATGTCTCGTGTTCCCTGTGCTTCTTTCGGAAGGGATGTCAAACGTTTCCCTTCCCTTTATATTAAAAAAAAAAACAAAAAAAACAACAACAACAAAACTCAACAATATACAATTATTATTTATTAACAGTCATTTAAAATTTAAATAATTTGACTACATTTTACTGCTTGATCCACATCAATTTATTGTCATTCTATCATCTTTGGGGATACCTGCCTCCGCTTATATTACATGACCGCTCATTATTCCCTAAACCACTGTACATGCTTGTTGCCTATAATCATTTAAGCACTCGTGGGATTGATGTTTTCTTGTTTGATATTTGCTTATTATTCCTGGGTTATACTTTCAGATGAAACCCCCCAAAACCACGTTAACTGAAAATAATTAAAGATTTGTGAATGATCTCTGTCACGTGACAGTATAAACCCGTCTAAATAAATAAAAGGCGAAAAGTATAAAATTAACGAAAAGGAATAGTCCAATGACATAAATAATTTTTATATCGGTATAAAATTTAATTTATGTATTGTCCTGCCGAAGGTAAAGCGTACTTGTATTGAATGAGGTAAAAACAACACATATATGAATTGAAAATGGGCATTTTATTAAATGCCATAAAAACATGTTTGCAAGAGTAACATGACAAGCATATATGTTAACCCACATTACATAACTGGGTGGCAAAAAACCGCCACATTGGGAACCACACCGCCACCCAGTAAGCGAGACCAAAGGCAGGAGGAATACAAGTAGCTGGTTTATGAGTTTTTGATCCGTACATAGAATTACTGGAAACTGTATGATTGAGTAAGAAAGATATTAAGACTTTAAGAGATGAATGTCCATATAATAAACTACAGCAAAATATAGCAAATAATCGACCATGGAATTCAAAGTGATTCAACACACATAAAAGTACGTGCATGGATATAATATGTTCGCACTGTGGCGGTTTTTTTGCCACACTGTAAAATATAGCGACAGTAGTCAAAATACCTACAGATTATTAGCATACATATAACTACGAAAACCAGCCGCCATTATCGTGGTAGAGCTACAAATCTAAACGACTCTCTCAGCATTTTCCTGTAATATTTATGCATTTTACAATCGTTTATACTTTCTCTCAATGGCCTATTACATCATACAATTTTCAGAAGAAACCTAAAATAATTGCATACTGCAAGTGATTTGCATTAAATTGGTGTAAGGTTTATACTATATAAAATAAAAAATACAGTTGAATCACGATTATACCGGACGGACCGCCGCAATTATTCGTACGATTATTGAAGGAATGCCGAATCACTGGTAGTTCCGGGTCACTTTAACATTAATGGTTCTGAAAATGATTGCAACCCTCCCATTTCGATTTGTATTAACTGGTGTTTGAACAGCAATACATTTGCAGTAAGTCACCAATGTTTCAACTTTGAATGCTGATCAATGAACCGAAACAGGGTTTTAATTTTTCACACTACATAATTAAATTTCTTGCAATAATGAGTAGATATGGTATAAACAAATCTTGCAGTGCAAGCACGTTCAAAAGAAAATACCGTAATTTACGTATGTCGCAGAACTTTTCTGGTCTGAACATAGATCTATTATATCTATCTAATCTCCAACTGGCAAATAAATGTTAATATACATATATTTTCACTTTTCTGCTAACTAAGGTAACTTTCGTATATTTTTTGTATAAAATGTTATTGACTCTAGATGTATGTTGTAGGTTACATGTGTCTGTAACAGTCTCTATTAGGCTCACTGTTCATACACTATAATCGAACATATAATCGTAGTAGATCTACGACCCGTTTATGCGGAAAAAGACACTTGCGCCAATATACATTCGATAGGGAATAAATGTTATTATACCTCCGCACAACAAAGCGAACCAAAGTGTTACAGAACCAGCCTCTCTCTCTGTTCATCCGTCCGTCCGCCTGTGTGTATGTAAACACAGTTTTATCTTCTTTTTTTCTCTCTAAAACAAAATTTATTCGCCAAGTATTTGAAATGTAACCAAAACACGTCAGCAAATGCACATAACACCTAACTTGATTTATGTGAATTTGTATGTCAATCCGTAAACAACATTTGAAAATACCGTTAAAATACCCCCCAAATGTGGTGGATTTAAGCGCTGCGCCAGTAGATTTCATATGAATTCAGAAAGTGCATTTATTTCGGAGGAGAAGTCCAGCGAAATAAACAGTAGATCTACTCGTAAGCTGCCTGTAGGTCAAATAATACGGTAGGTAAGTGTACAATTACTGTATAGATCTACTACTGCAGACAATTCCTTTATTGAATTATTTTGCGTAGCTTATGTTGTTTAACATTCTATTCATTAATAATAAAACTACTACTGAAAACGTAAGAAAAAAACTGTAGCATTTCAGCGTATTGTTTTTCTCATTACTGTTATTATTATTATCATTATTATTACTATTATTATTATTATTATTATTATTATTATTATTAATTATTATTATTATTATTATTATTATTATTATTATTATTATCATCATAAATTATTAATTGTTGTTGTTGTTGTTGTTCTACATTAATTATAATAATCGTTAATAATTTCTACATGTAATATTATCTCCTGCAATATTTTCAGTTATTTTAAGTTCTTTACAAAAATCGAATTTTTCCTATGCTCTTAACAGCCAATAAAAATGCGTGTACCAAAATCCCGCCAAGTTAAGACGCATGTTGGAATCCCACAATGCATTTCAGCACAGTAATTTTATTAATCTGATTGTTTGAATGACTTACTATTTTCTAAATGTAATCTGATAAACTTAGCGCGTTAAATTAAACTGAAGGGGACCACAGTTAGTTTTTTTTATCTTTATTCTGGTTAGATCTGCCTTTGTCGATTAATTTTAATGAAATGTAGAAGTTTACTTGCGAAGGCTAAAATCTCGCGCCAAACAGTGCACTCTTCTGTGCATTGAGACGGGAATTTATCATGCTCCCTATCACCACCATTATCATCCCTATCCCCACCACACCACCATTATCATCCCTATCCCCACCATCATTCCCTCTATTCCCAACATTAACCTTCCTTTCTCTACTAACATCATCCCCATCTCCACGATCAAGCTCCTCTATCGTCATCCTTCCTATCCCCACCATCATCCTCCCTATCTCCACCATCATCCTCCCTATCCCCATCATCGTCCTCCCTATCCCACCATCATCCTTCCTATCTTCAACATCATCTTCTCTATCTTCAACAGCATCCTCCATATCCCCACCATCATTCTCCCTATCTTCACCATCGTACTTCCGATCCCCACCATCCTCCTCCCTATCTCCATCATCATCCTCCCTATCCCCACCATCATCCTCTCAATTTTCACCATCATCTTCTCTATCTCTACCATCATCCCGTCTATCACAACCATCATTCTCTCTACCCCTACCATTATCCTACCTATATCCACCATCATCCACCCTATCCCCACCATCATCATCCATATCCCCACCATTATCCCTGTCTCCACCATCATCCTCCCTAGATTCACGATCATCCTTACAATAACCATCATTAGCCTGCCTATTTCCACCATCATCATCCCTATCGCCACCATCATCCTCCCTGTCTACACCATCCTCCTCCCTATCTCTACCATCATCCTCCCTATCACGACCATCATACCCTCTATCCCAACCATCATCATCTCTATTACCACCATCATCTCCCTCTCTATCACCACCATCCTCCTCCTCTCTTCCCCACCATCTTTCCCCTCTTTATCACAACCATCAACCCCCTCTCTTTCACCACCATCATCCCCCTCTCTATCATCATCATCATCATCATCATCATCATCATCCCTATCCCAAATATCATCCTTTCTATCCAAACCATCATCCTTCCTATCTATAATATCATCATCCCTATCCCCGCCATCATTCCCCTCTATATCACCACCATCATCCCCTCTCTATCACCAACAATCATCCCCCTATCTATCACCACCATCATACCCCTCTCTATCACCACAATCATCCCCCTTTCTATCCACACCATCTTCCCCCTCTCTATCACCACCATCAACCATATCACTACCATCATTCCCCTCTCTATCACCATCATCATCCCTATCACAACCATCCCCCTTTCTATCACCATCATCATCCCTCTCTTTATCACCACCATCATCCTGCCTTTTCCTTACCATTATCACTCCTTTCCCAAGTATCATCATCATTATCCGAAACATCATCATCCTTATCACCACCATTTCCCCCTCTTTATCACCATCATCATCCCTATCCCAACCATCATCCTCCAAAAGAAAACAAACCAAAGCAGTTTTTAAAACATTGGAGACCTATCACTCTATTGAATATTAATACAACATAGTTTCTCATAGCTGCAAGACTGAAGTCGGTTTTAGATCATTTGATAAATAAGGACCAAACCGGGTTTATAAATCAATCGAATTATGGACGATTTATACGTAAAAACATTCGTTTAGTAAATGACATAATGAACTATACTAAAACAATATACATGAATTGTTAATGATGTTTGACTTTTAAAAAGTATTTGGTATTTTGTCTTTGGATTGTATATTCCGAACGCTTTCTTTTTTCAACTTTGGTCCAAAATTTACCAAATGGATATCATTGTTTATATTAGTACTAGTACTGTCGTGCATTGAAACGGTTTCCCTTCCGATTTTTTAATATTCGCCGTAGCTGTAGACAGGGGGACCCTGTAAGTCCATACCTCTTTATGTCGTGCGCTGCAGTTTTATCTATAACAATTAGGGATGTAAACAAATATTCGAATATTCGATTGAAGGTCCAAATATTCGATTCTTACTTTTAATTAAACATATAAAAATACAAAGGTTGTAAACAAACAATAAACCCCAAAACGTTGAATTGGGGTGTCTTGTTTGAATCGCTTGGATATACTTTTCATTGCTCCGGGCCCTTTCCTCAATTAGCGAGGCTGTATCGATAAACACCATCTACACATTGAGTAAACGTGTCCTATTGCGCAGAGACAGTGTTCTGTTGATTGGGTGTCAACGTTTAACAATAGAATGGTGATAGCAGTCTGCAAGACCAGTGAAGTCACCATAGCATAGTCCCTCGATTAATTAAGTTAGGTCTCAGCTGATTGCAATTGATCGATATACCTAATCGAACCTTGTTATTGGTTACTTACACAGAATACCACATCTGGTTTGAAAATAGATCGGTCTCTGATCGTTTAGTGACTTTGCAAAAGTTGATTTGAAATTATTATAACATATAACTGAACTACAATTACGTATGTCGGTATAATCGACAACGCTAATTTAGTTGATAATGATGATTTTTTTTTGTACGAGCATGCTTAAAAAGTATAAAGTAAAGAAACAACAATCGTATTTCATTCGAGTATTCGAATATTCGTTTGAAAGGGCACTCGAATATTCGAATACCTATTTTGGTGTTCGTTGAAATCCCTAATAAAAGTCAGAAACAATAACACTATCAAAGGTATTTATATCAATGGCACAGAATACCAAATAACGTAATTTGCCGATGACACTACCTTGTTGTTAGATGGAGGCAAATGCACAGTTAATAAAACTTAAAATATCTTACATCAAATTTCCCAATACTCAGGTTAATAAATTAATTTTGACAAAACTCATGTTATTTTGGATTGGTGCCTTAAAATATAGTTTTCGCTCTAAACATAAAATGTAAGTTGGTTTGGGGAGACACTGCTTTTAAGTTACTTGTGTCTATCAACTTTAATGATAAAATGCAAAGTATTGAAAACTGTATAAAAATATGGAAAAAGAGCACTAACGCCAATGGGCAGAATTACTGTTGTGAAGTCACTTTCATTACCTATTTTAACAAACCTTTTTTGCCACACTACCAACCCCAAAAAATACACAATTATTAAAATATAATAAATGACATGTTTTATGAATTTGTTTGGCAAGGTCCAGCAAGGATAAAAGTTAAGGTTCTTATGAAAGATTATGATAAAGGAAAATTTAAAATTATTGAAATCGTTGCATATGTAAAAAAAAATTAAAAGTAATTCGGTTAAATAGACAACAGTAATTACTGGATATAATAGTAAATGCTACAGTTGTGTGCTGAAAAATGTAATTGAATCAGAAAAACTATTAAACATTGGGGAGTATTACGTGCAATCTGTCGCATCAGAGTAGTTTAATCCATTTTGTAAAGATGTTTTGAAATCCTTTGCAGATTTTATAGATCTCTTCCATATAGACAGTGTTGTTAAATTTGAAAAACTTCAACCTTTTTTTAATCATAATTGTTTAATTGGACAACAAACGTTTTTTGTTCAACCATGGTATAACAGAAAAATAAGATATGTGCAAGACATCATGAATTGTAATGGAACATTTGTAAATAGAACTGAATTAGAACAGCAACTTGGCTTCAGTGTTATTTTTTACAATTGGAAGGAATGATACAATCAATTAAAAAATATTTAAACTCGCTAAAGCTTAAGAACATCACATCACAAAATAATGACTGCTGCTTTCTTATTATTCCTTGTTACATAAATCCAATATTATTTGGTGATAAAGTAAACCCTTGTATATACAAAATATTGATACAAAATAATGAAATACCTACATGCCAAGCAAAATTGAATAGCGTATTTAATATTGGCAATTCTGAGTTGGAAAGTTTGCTTTCATGCGTGTTTGACACCACAAAAGATTCATATAACCAATGGCTCCAAGTTAGACTCACTCATAATATTCTAGCTACAAATAACTTGCTCAATAAAATGAAGATCTGTGGTTCTGACAAATGTACTTTCTGTAAGACAGAAACAGAAACACATGTTCACTTATTTTGGAGTTGTAATATTACACGAATGTTGTTAAATGACATCACATCTGTTGTGAATAACATTGATAATGATTTTGTTTTTGATTGTAAAACCGTTTTATTGAGATCAAGTAGTAAATTGTCCACACAATATAAGTTTTTGGTTTGAAATAAAGCGGTTTATTCACCTCTGTAAACGTAATTAATAAATCCAACAATTCACGACCTTAAACATTGTTGCAAAATAGCCTTTGCATTTATCTAACACACACATCTTCCAGATAAATATAATAGTTCGTGGGAGTTGGTAGAGTTCTTTTGTAACTGCGATATACTTTCATAAATGTCTGTTTATGAATGATCATATATATTATGTAGTTTGAAAGAGAAAATCAGCACATGGACCATTCTGCGTAATCAGTAACTCTAAAGTTATATACATTTGCATTTGATGTAGTGTACGTACATCTTAAAAGAAATTAAATGAAATTATCGTTTGAAACCGGAGGCTTAAACGCAATGAAAATTATTCATCGTTTGAAACTACACGATCAGCATCATAAATCAAAACATACATAAAATGTACATCAGATAATTTGTACAATAAGAATTTGAGTTTCACTTTGTGATTATATCAGTATAGTAATTTTGCCGTTTTGCAACGATGAATACATTTAATTTGTTTCGAGCTAAAAGGCGGATTTAGAGGAGGACGAAGCGGCGTACGACCCCTCTAAAATGGTCCAAAACTAAGTTTTTAAACCGAACAATAACTGAAACATGTGCATTTCGTTAGAATTAAAATGTTTGTTTTTTGTCAATCAGATTATTTCAAATATTATTTCTGTTTTGTGGTATTTTGGTTAAATTGTTTCGTTTGGCGATATTGCGTCATTCCGATACATGTATCTTATCATTTAAGAGACAACAGCAGTTAATTCCTTGTCAGTTATTTAATATTTCCGGCCCTCTCACTCAAAATCCTGGTACCGCGCCTGATATTATATTTGAAATAAGGTAATATAACATGAGGGGTTTGTTCTGTACCAGATTAAAACCATTTAAGACGAGGGGAATTTTCAATCATCAAGCCACATACTAAAGTTTTCACCACGGAAGCTCTGTGAATGAGGCGTGTCGTGGGAAACCAGGGTTGAATGCATGCGCGTAAAGTGTCGTCTAGGATCAGCCTGTGTAGTCTTTTCTAAACATAAATCCACTGTAGACGGAAAGTGCCGTCCTGGATTAGCGTGTGCGGACTGCACAGGCTGAACCGGGACGACATTTAACGCACATGCATTATGCCCGGTTTTCCCGGGACACGCATCGAATATGGATTCAGCGTGGGTTTTTTATATGAAAAATATATGTTGGTAAAATAAAGACGAACAAGAAAGAACAAATCATTCAAACGCTATGCTAATTTAGAATTGTATTGTTAAGTTACTAGATACGCGGTTGTAGTTGTTTATATTGATGAATAGGTCGGGTAATATGTAGTGCGTTGATAAAACGAATATACAAGATCATTAAGTAGACATTGAAACTATACAGGTAGGTGACATGTCGCTGCTTCTGAAATACGATCACAAGATTGCCGTACCTGTTTAAATTTTAACCATAAAACGAAATGGCAAAGCGTTGTGTATGCCCGGGCCTACAGGAGTACGCCTGAATACGCCACTGGTACCTACTTAGTCTATGCTCATTGAGCCATTCACCATCGTTTATTGCTTTAGCATATATAAATGTCTTATACGCACGCAAAACAAACTGAATTGCAATCTAAAGTCTATTTAGTTATAGCGCCATCACCGAAACGGTCATCTCCGCAACACTGATACTATTTGGATAAATAAAACATGACTTGCATTAATGCGCAATTCATTAAATGGATGGATGCCTTGAAAAAATGTGAGTTAATCATTAACTGAAAGTAAATATAAGGCGTGTCATGGGAAAACCGGGCTTAATGCATGTCCGCAAAGGCTAATCCAGGACGACACTTTCCGCTTTTATGGTATTTCATGTTTAAAGGAATTCTCCTTTTAACATAAATCCACTGTAAGCGAAAAGTGCCGTCCTGGATTAGCCTGTGCAGACTGCACAGGCTAATCCGGGACGACACTTTACGCACATGCATTAAGCCCGGTTTTCCCACGACACGCCTCATATATGTGTTATATTTAACTGTTTCTCATACTCATTACCGTAACATTATGCCATTATCAAAACAAAAGTTGTCATTACAACATCAACATAATTATTCTAAAATGTGTCCACAATATGTATGATAGACCCAATACATTCTTGAGAATATTATTAACAAAATAAACTACTTTAAAAATGCAAAAATATTAAAGATGTAGATAAAGATTATGACTGATAGTTTAACTTTGTTTATAAACTATGTGTTAAATTTTCTTTTAAATGAAGTAAAAACGAGAACAAACGTTGTTTTTTTTATATCAATATTTTACACATGTATAATAGCATGCAATGGAACACTAATATGTATTAACGTAACATTTAAACGGGACTGTTTCGTGCAAATACAACAGATCTGTAAGTTTATCATCGTTATAGTAATGACTAATTGGGCAGATATAGGTGTCAAGGTCACGTTAGTTTGGTCATATTGATCGCCTATTTTAAACGTTCTGAGTATTATACAGGTACACATACAGTACGTGCCACGCGAAACACGCAGAATTCGCTCTGTCGTGACGAGCCTTCGATCAATGTTCGCGAAGGGACGTCACGGAAGTACGCACGAACGGCCATGTTTAAGTCTTTAAAAGTATCAGATAACATAATCACACAACATTATTGCAAATACGGTTGAAACGCTTGCGAATCAGACTTGGCATTTATGTAAATTTTATTAATTTAAATTATTAGCATCTTGGTCTTTTTTAAGGTTAAAAAGGAGTTTTGTCAAACGTTCGACAAAATGTCCAATTCCGGTATCGAATCACCCGCTTAGTTAGCCGGGCCATAAAACTGATAACAATCTGGTCACCGCATACTAGGCGCATTGGAGCAGGGACCTATAGGCCCTGTTTGGAGTTATGGGTTAATTTGAACTGAAGTAAATGAACTGAACTGGTGATATTTAATTCAATAAAAATGGTGACAATAAATATACATGTGTAGAATTTAGAAATAATTCAAAAGCTAAAATGTGTAATAATAATTCGTGGTTATTAGTTTTAACATGATTGTATTTATATACACCTTAATTTGAATTTTGAGAAATGCTATAATATTTAACATATTTTCACACTTTGTTTTCTTTGTAGACCAACGTTAACTCTATTTTAAACTGAGAACCAAAACTGTCGCATGGGTCTTTGTTTTGTTTTCAAACCTAGGAGGCTCCCTAAATCAGAGTTGTTTATTAGGGTGACATTGGTTTATAACCGAATTCCCGAGGGTAAACAACATAATATCGTCGTCGGCCCGTGTCATTTCCAAATAAACCACACGTTTGGCATTAGGTATACTATGCAAATGTAGGTGAATATTTGCCGTCGGATAGCAAGCTGATTTAAGGCAGCTGATAAGGCTGTATTTATTTCTTTAATTATGAGTAAAAGGTAATGTACCTTTAATAAACTTAATTAATTAATCTAGAAATAACCATTATAATAAAACTCAATGTGATAATCAATTTCAGAATAGTATACTTTGCCTATAATAACTTCAAGAAACAAATTATGTTTTAACACTTTTTTGCAAGCCCTAATTTACAGTCTGATGTAAATGTCTTGTATGTATATTTTCTAACCTACATACCATCATATTTTTTTTTTTCAGTAGTGTATATTTATATTTTCTGCAATTATCCCGTATCAATTCTGAATTAGCTACTTTTATATAAAGAGATAATTTAGTTCGTTCCCTCTTGTCGTGGAAGCATAAATATTTTAACATACATACTGATTGCAGTGAAATATAATATACTCGTCTAAACTAACCTTAATTATAGCTAGCAAACAAAAGAACATTTTCTGGATTTAAATTAGATGTAGTATTGCTTTTTTATGAAAATGATCATGATTCGATTATGTGATGTAATCCCTCTACGACTGCCCAGATAGTTCCTGATAACAGATGGGGTAAATCAGATTACCATCTTTATGACACGGTCATAAATCTTATCGGATTATGTTGGCCACAGGCGGGTCCACAACTATTAGAGTCAAGTTAAAGTTAATTTTGATAGCTGAGGAAATTTCTTCCATATGTCGTATATAGAACCGGTAGCCTATAGAACAAATTATGTTTTCTTTAGCAAACACCAAATTTATAAGAGGATACAATAACCGTTGTGATGGCTTTCGTTTGACATACATTTGTATTTACATTTATTTTGTTTACTGATGAGTAAACAATAAGTACATTTTATAAATACGTGTTACAATGAAACCATACGTTACACATAATTATAGACACTTACGTGTATATAACCACCTTCAATACAACTCAGGTACATGATATTTATAAAATATCATTTCAAACGTCGGTGATTTGCATCTTTATGATGATTTTAAAAACGATAAACAATCATACACTATTCGTTATAACATTTTGGCCTGTGTTACAAAAATGGACCATACCATTTAGATCATATTAACTAGTGTAGAAAGATACAATTCTGTAAATAAAGCATGATTGTGAACTGCACACATGTGGCACAATACAACAGCATTCAAAGAATAACACATCATGAGTAAATTCAGACACATTTAAAAGCCAACCACAGTGTAGACAAATCTAAAACTTCATGTGACTCTATAGCACACAGCCTGTACTGGTAGTAAGGTATGATAATGGAATCAAATGCAAGACAACTCCACCAGTAGATATACCAATCTTACAGTATTGCATAGTATGGACCAGTTAACCTAACAAAGACATTTTAGTATGACTATATTATCAGAATGTTCAAAACAATTGTGTAAACACGTAAATATAGGCCTGCGGCCCAGAATACACCATATATAACAGTTATACATACTGAAATATACCACCTTGCGTTCATAATATGGATACTATTTTATGTATCAGGCAGAGAATACAGCATATATAACAGTTTCAATCCTTGTAAATTCCAATAGACAACTGTGTTATCATTGAATCAATACAATGTATTTGTCTGGCCCAGAAGTGTATATTATGGTTTCAAATCAATTTAGACATACCATTGTGTCTTCATATTGGCAATATAATTTATATATCCAACCCACAATACAACATAAACAGTTTCAAACAATTCAGACAGTTGTGTTTTCAAAAGCGCAATATAAAAATGTATTGTTCCGAATATATTACCGCATAATTAGAACAGTGCAATACAAAACAATTCAAAAATTCCAATGTGTTAACTTATAAATATCTATTAAGCATAGATTGATATATATAGTAATACAATACATTTACGTTCAAAATAGACAACTGTCAAGCAATTACAACCACATTATTATTTTAAGTAGGTAAGCCTGTTATTTTTATACATGTCATTGTTATAAAACATTTGAGAAATTTGAGAATGGTCACAAGACAAAGGCTCACAAACTAATTCAAGTATGAAAACAGTTAATTTGTAAGAGCCACATCTCAATCATACCAACTTGTTCATGCATTAATATTCAATATGAAAAACGATTAAAACTTTCTCACATTTAATACCGAGCCTTCATTAAACAACAATTATTCAAAACATAAAGCATTATCAAGATAATGTAAATATAAGGAGAACTGATGTGGTGAAATCAAATTGTAAGCTAGCAATTCTAAACTATCAAGTATTAAAAAGTTAAAAAGTTATGTTTCTTGAATTCAATTTTTTTAAAGAATATTAGCATATAATCTTTTTTTAAACATGTTAAATTACAAGCCTGAAAATATTATAGGGAATATGTGAATTAACAAGAACTACCTCAGGACAGTGTGCTCGACTATTCACTACACTTAAAGTCTTTGAAAGTATAATATATTATGTCAGTGACTTTACATAATGACCATAAAAACGTGAAATTTCAATTGAATATATGTAGTAGTTACAGAGATATGCAGGGCTTCCATTAAGGGAAGTTTGGGAGTAATTTTCTCCCAGTTTCTGTCACAGAACTTCCAAAATTGCAGCCATGGAAGTTGCAGAACTTCCAAAATTGCAGCCAAGGAAGTTCCATCATGTAAGGATGAACATGTTAGAACAAAAATTTTAAGAACTTTTTCTAAATGTATACCTTTTTCACTGAATAAATTGGCATATAAGCACTTGATGAAAAAGAACTGGCCTTAAAAAGCCTTGAATTTTATACTAAATATATACCCATTTCTGAAATGCTCAGGAATTCTGTAGCGCTATACTGTCAAAACTTCCAAATATTATGAGCAAAACTTCAGAAATTAGAGGCCAGGAAGTTCAAACTTCCAGTTATCAAAAGTTAATGAAAGCCCTGGATATGTACTTGCACACACACTTTAACCTGAATATTTCTAAGTACAAAAAGGGTCATAATTCTGCTAAAATGCCGGTCACAGTAATGGGCATTGGCTAGTGACCTTATAATAATACCCTGAAGACATGTGAGAAGTTTCAGCTGAATATCTGAATTCACCTAAATTGCATATAAGAGTTATAGGCCTTGGTCAATGACCTCACAAAATGATCCCGAAGACATGTGTGAAGTTTCAATTAAATATCTGTAGTTACAGATATATATACTTGTTGCACGCAAACCTTAACCTGAAATTTTTAAGTACAAAAAGGGGCCTAATTCTGCTAAATTGCAGGACAGAGTTATGGGCCTTGGTCAGTGACCTTACATAATGACCAAGAAGGCATGTGTGAAGTTTCAATAGAATATATATAGTAGAACTGTAGTTATTGATATATGTACTTGTTGCACGCAAACTTTAACCTGAATTTTCGAAGTACAAAAAGAGGCATAATTCGGTTAATTTGCAGGTCATAGTTATGGATCTTCGCCAGTGACCTTATATAATGACTCTGAAGGCATGTGTTAAGTTTCAATTGAATATCGGAAGTAGTTACAGAGATATGGACTTTTTACCCACAAACTTTAACCAGAGCATTATGCCGACGCCGACGAACCGGTGAGTAGTATAGCTCAAACTATCCGGTGAATAGTCGAGCTTAAACACATATAATTATTAAAAATTTAAGTCGATGTAATACAATATTTTAGACTGAGATCGCAATCATTTCACTCACAGCAATTACAAGTGCATGTTTTCTAATTAAAAACTACTGGATATAAATATCAAGTGTCAATAACACTGGTAATTATGACATGCATTTTTTCTCTTATTTAGTGTGGTAAGGGCTAATGAACTTCATTGCTAACTGACTGTCTCTTGTAATGAGCACGAAAATACTGGACTCCATACAAGTTCGGCAATTACTGCCTCGTTAATAGTTAATTGAACTGATCACTGTTTGGTTATCAGAAGTATGGGGTGTTTCACGTTCATTAGTTTACATCCGCAGCATTTTTGGATCACACACACCAACAAGTAGCTTTTTTCAGTCTCCTCATTGTACGCTTGCCTTGCATTCTTGGTTCCTCGACCTTAACACATGTTCTGAAAGTACAAATTAAAAAATATGTGTTGAAATGAAATAAACATTAAGAAATACATAGAATTCTAGACAGTGCAAAACCTGTCAGACAAACAGACGTGTCAGACAAAAAATGAGGGTGTCGGATAAAATTTATCACAAACCTTATACATATTACTATTTAATGTTAGTTAGACCTTTGTTTGATATATACAAGAATTATTACTGCAACAATCAGTGTATGCATTATGTTATGCCAAATAAATAAATAATAATCAATTAGTTAACAGTGTATATGTTTTCAACATGTGGTGTATGCTTTACAAATCATTGTCTGACAGATGACTTTGAGGTCCACGGAGTCTGAGATTCAAAAAAAATATCTGATTACAGTTGCTATACATGTTATGTATTCTTACAAACAAACAACAATTTGATTTTCATGAAATAAACAGCAATTTCATTTTCTCAAAATATCAAACTTACTTTATCAAGCTTGGACAAGTTGAAGTTTGACAATATGTTTTTTTCCATCATTTCTGCTGACGTTGTACTGTAGAATCAAATGCTCTTCCATAATCTCCATACCTGTGTGAAGAAGGGGATACATGTATGTATTATATATCTGTAAAATCTGTTTTCAGCTATTTACAAATGAGCAATTAAAGGGACTTTGTCAACCAAAAATTGGCTTCCTTTTGCACTATAAATTATATGATTTGATAGAAATACACTCTTTAAAGGCATGTGTATTAAATAAATAAATATAAAATAAAGCACAATAAGATATTTGATAAAAACAAATTAGCAAAATAGCCTGAAAAAATGAAAACCCCAAGTGGCTATCGAACTCAGGAGCCATACAAAGAAATGACAGTAGCCAGCGCACTAACCAACTGCACTATCACGCTTGGTAAGCAATCGTTTGTAAACTATGGTTATACATAATGCTCACAACTCTGATGTCAAAAAATAAACAGGAAAAGGGCCAAACAAACAAAACCCATAATATTAATTGATTTTATCTCAGAATGCGTACACTCTTTTCCCATTATATATATACCCTGTTTTAACAGTTATTATATGCCAGTATTAATATATAAATTTCAGATTTTTAAAAATAAATTACCCCCTTGAGGCCTTTTTTGATAAAACAGATTGGCAATTTTCAAAATATTTTTCATAGATTCCAAAAAAGAAAAATACATTATATATAAACAAGCAAAATAACACTACAGACAAAGAAGTATATTGGAAATTCAGTGTCTTTCATGAAAAATCATCAATTAAAATGGCTAAAATTATAGTTTTATGAAAAATCAACTGAAATGGCTAAAATTATAAAGCGTTTGTAACGCTTTTTGTCGGTATTTTCGAAAACATGTGTACCACTTACATAGCAATTAGCGTTAAACATTCACCTCAATAATCGGCAGTCAGAATAGCCGAGTGGTTACAGTGAGATGTTTTTGATCCTGGCGGACGTGGTTTGAGTCCCGTCCAGGGCAATTTTTACTTATTTATTTTCTTGATATTCTATTTGTTTTTGGTCAATCCAACATCTTTAGTTTAAATTGCAGTTAAGACGTTTAGTGACATTTTTCAAAAATACGAAAATGTGTGAACAAGTCCCTTTAAAAGAAATATATTTTCATGCTATTGCAACTACTGGTATTTGGCCAGTCTACTGCAGATAAGATTAACATAATATGTTAGCGCTACCAGTAGCCAAACTAGCCATTGGCTACAAAACTTTATAATTGGCTACAAAAAATTTATATTTGGCTACTAAAATTTTTGGAAAACATTTAAACATGAAGCATATTTTCTGAAAATATTTCTAAATAATGGGTTTTCTTTGCAAAATCAATTTTTTTGGCTACTATTTCAGATTTTTTATCGCCAATCTAGTGATCATAGATCTACACGAAATATTTTAAATTTTATAATATTTTTTTTTTTTTTTTTTTTTTTTTTGTTATGTAGCTTTTATTCACCTCCATACATTACAATTTGTATTGTTAGTTTACATGTTAATTTGTTAGTATATAATAGAGCTCCTTTAACATTTCGTTCAAATTGCTTGACATATTACTGGTATTGCTATAATAGAGGTAGATAAAATCCATGCATAACATTATACAGACACAACCACACATTTCACACACACAAGCACATACACAAATGAAATGATAGGATAGAAACAAAAGTTTGGACTTCCGACAGATATAAATCAATCATAGACAAACAAATGACCATGGTATTAGATATTTTAAGCAAACAACACAGTTTACAATAAGATTATGCTATTGGTCAACAAATAGTTTTACAATTGCCTAGTTATGCAGTTCCTTTTCTTGACATTTTGTATTAGCTTGAATTTCCCATGCTAAGCAAAGATTATTCTTCAGCCCTCTTATTGAGGGTAATAATCCCTTTCTCTTGCATACAAATATATTTTTTTTCATTTCTAGGATAAGAATATTTATATCAGTCATGTTAATGTTTGTACTCCCAAATAACATTGTTTGACAGGAAATTTCAGTATATTTTTGCACATTATGTGACCCTAAGAATTCAATAACATAATCTACAATTCTCTTTGTAGAATTGCATTCCCAGAGAATATGTAATATAGTTTCCTCATTTTCATTACAAAAAGAACATAAATTGTCATTAACAATGTTCATTTTATATAGCAAGGATTTGGTTCCTACGATTCTGTGAACAATTCTTGTCTGGAACCACTGAGTGTATGTATCTCTAGATATATTAAAAACAAGTGTATGCACTTTTGTCCATTCAATGTTATTAAATAGTGTATTCCATTTTGAGTGACAAGTTGGTACATCTGTGTTATAAGTAAAACATTTATAAACAATTTTGTTTTGATTATGCGTCAATACTATGTTATTCAAGTAAAATGATATAAATGCACATTGCATATTTGGCTTTTTTATAAATGCCCTCACAGTTCTGATTAAACCTTCATAAAATATGAAGTTAATTTTAACACCAATAAGATTTTCTACTACAGATTGTTCTAAAAACTGTCCAGAAGTGCATACTATATCTCTTACATATCTAATTCCCCTGTCATACATATTTTTATTATATACACTATTTGTACCTATCTTAAAATTGTGGTTATAAAATAGAGGCATATCAAGGATATCTTCACACTTACTAACAATTTGTTTATTAATATAATAGATATAACATGTAAGTACATCTCTCCAAAAACAACTTTTCATAATTTTTTCAATGTAATCTTTTCCTACATTCAACATTTTCTTCACATCAAACATAGAATATACCAGTTGGAAACATTTTCCATTACATGATACAATTTTCCTTAACCATGTCATTTTCATGGTTTTTTCAAAAGCATATATATCAGTCGCACCAACTCCTCCATCATCATATGATTTAATCGCAATAGTATGTTTAATTTTTGCAGGTCCATCCCATACAAAATTATAAAACAGTCTGTGTATCTGTTTTAATACTTTTTCCCCTGGACTAGGAAGAGCTATAAACAGGTGTGTAAAAAGGGGAAGTAAGAGTGATTTAACAACAGTTATCTTTCCTAGGGGTGTTAAAGTTCTTCTGTTCCAAAAATTTATAACATTATGCAGCTTTCTAAGTTTACTGGAGAAGTTCATGTCAATCTTTTTTTTTAAATCAACATCAAATAATATTCCTAAAACTTTGAAGTTTGTTGTGCCCCAGACTAGTTTATACTTAGTTTTTATTGATTGTGTGCTGAACTTTTTGGAGCCAATCCATACAAGATTTGTTTTGTCATAGTTGATTTTTAATCCAGAACATAAGGCAAAGTTATTTAAAAGATCAAGGGTAGCATTGAGGGAAACATCTGTGCCATCTAAAAAGAGAGATGTATCATCAGCAAACTGAGAAATTTTATATTCAATATTTTCAATCTCTATTCCTTTAATTGCATTACAATTTCTTATTTTAATTGCCAAAATTTCAGCACAGAGAATAAAAATATAGGAACTTATTGGGTCTCCTTGTCCTTAAATTTTATAATTAATAATGTATAGCAGGTTGACCAATTATGTATAATGTCATTAATTAAGATATTTTTGAATTTTACAGAAGATCATGTTAGAATCAAAATAATTGACAGGTTAGCGTTGATTATTGCAGTAATAACCAAAAGTTTGGAGTTTTGATGTGAAGCAATTAAACCACGAGGGCAGTAGCCCGAGTGGTTTGATAACAAGCATCGAAACGACAAACTGTTAGTTATTACCGTATTAACCACCGCTAACCTGTAAATTATTTGGATTCCAACACGATCTTCTGTAAAATTCTTCTGTTAATTTAAAGGTTATGAATGAAAACTATAGCCTATAATAGGAATGTATACTCCACAAATGTACATTCACATGCGTTTCAGTGATGTCAATAAACCATAACAATTCAAAATGACGTCAGCTTCACTGATAAACATTGAGCGAATGGCGTTTTACTTGTTGATAAAAACTGTGAAAATATTAAGCACCTGCATTTTACGGAACGCTTTTTAATTACCGGAACTATTTTCAAAACATAAGGCCCCGCCAATAATTTGTTGCAGAATAACCCATGGTTTATTTTATTCTTTATCTATGGAAAATTAGCGACGTGGCCGTGTTGTGTTAAGATAAAAGTATAACGCGATTAATGACACTAATGAATTAGCTGTTTATTTCTTGTGTAATTAAATATTTTAATATTGATTATAGCGAGAAATAAGAACATGATAATTAATGCAAGGCATATAAAAATGAAATATAGGATGTATATTTTGTGTGTGAGATTGTTTAAGCTAATTCATACATTTATACTACAGAACTCAAATGCATGAAATTTATTGTTCCAATTAGTGAAATTATTCCAACATTCAATTAATTGCCATATGTTGTACGTTGTAATACATAATGCAACTTCAACAAAAGCAACTACATTGTTTTTCTACTGGTAACCCATGCTTTATTTGCACAAAGATTACACGTATAAAACAACACACACATTTTGAAACAGTTGTGATAGTGAAGTTACATTTTTTAAATAGTCGTGAGAATAGAGATATATTTACTTTAATTTTGATTTAAAGTGCAATTATCATTATTAAGTTATGAAAAAAAAAATTCCCAAGTGCAAAACACATATTTACTTACTTGATATTAAGGAATGCAAACTGTATCCTCGAAAGAAAATCTGCAATTGACAAAACAAGATGGCGGCCGTGAAAACTGCCTTGAAGTGGTCATAGAAGCACACATCAGACTGACCGATATAGGCATGTTTGCTGGGTCCCATATGGACTTGCTAGTTAGGAACCCATATGGTCTCTCTTGCTGGGACCCATATGGGCTTGCTATTGATGACCCATCTAGGTCTGCTTTTTGGAGGCCCATATGGGCTTTCTTGCTGGAACCCATATGGGTTTGCTTTTGGGTGACGCATATCTAGGCTTTCATGCTGGGACCCATATTGGCTTGTTTGCGTGGGTCCTACCTAGGACTGATAAGGACATAACAATGTATGTGGGACACTCACGGAACCCATGTGGTTAATCAGCCCAGTTATAGCCAATATTGGGCCCCCATAGGCTGGCTTGCCGGGACGCATACGAGCTTACTTGCTGGGGACCCATATGGGCTCTATTAATGGAACCCGTATTGTGTTGAATGTTGGGCTAGTTTGTTGTAGACCCATACGGGCCTTTTTGCGGGGACCTATATGGGCTTGCTTGTTTGGTACCCATATGGGCGGTCCTGCTGGGACCCATATGATATTGCTGTTGTTGACCCATATGGGCTTGCTTGTTTGGGACCCATATGGGCTTTCTTTCTGGGACCCACATGGATAACTTGTTGGGGACCTATTTAGGCTTTTTTTGCTGGGACCCATATGGGCTGCTTTGATGGGACACATATTGGGCTGTTTTGAAGGGACCCATATGGGCTTGCCTGTTGGGAACCCATATGGGGATGCTCTTTGTGACCCATATGGGCTGGTTTGTTGGGGATCCATACGGGACTTCTTGCTGGGACCTATATGGGTTTGCTTGTTTGGTATCCATATGGGCTCTCCTGCTGGGACCCATATGATATTGCTGTTGTTGACTCATATGGACTTGCTTCTTTGGGACCCATATGGGCTTTCTTGCCGGGACCTGATTTACAATATATACTTTGCCCTGTCATGCAATTTAAATGAATAAATGTTGGGGAAAATGAACGGGTGAATTTTGTGCAAATCATCCTTGACTTATGCTTAATTGACCAACTTTAGCCTACTTCACGGAGTGTTTAGAGCTTCGCAGCTGGCGAGTCATTTGCGTACTTGGAAATGGGATTTTTAAATGATAAATGGGACATTCATCTCCCATAGGTGACAATTTGAGCATGCCATGCTCGCTTGGTTTTCTGGTGGCTTCCTTGTCAAAAAAATGTGAGACGTTTGTTCAACTGGATGTCCGTTATTTGACTGAAACCTGTTGTTTCTAAACCGTTCTTTGCCCTAATCTGTAAAATTGTGCATTTTTATGTTTGTGTTTGCTAAATTTCTTTTTTTTTCCTCTTTTGATAAATATAAATTTAATTATAAATAATAAATATTTTTATCCAAAAAGTACTTTTTTATGTGTGTGTTGAATTTTGTCTCGATGTTCTTTCTTTTCTTTCAGGCATAATAATGCTCATCAAATAGGCAAAAAGAAACAAACAACATACATTTTACATTGTTTATACTTTATTATTAATTAATTCATTTATTTATTATTAATTCTTTTTTTGACAATGCCATGTATAAATGTGAATAAATCTGTTAATCTGTATTTCTATTTGTGTGTGTGTGTGTTTTTGTGACAAGCACTGCATGTAAACAACAATAAAAAGTAGTCCCTCGTGAATATTAATTGAGGCAACCAGCTTAATTGAAAAATAAATGCCTGTCACATGATGCATTTCAGCCAATCACAACACTGTAAACTGATGAGACCAAAGGAAATTGTAATTATTAAGTGATAACAAACATAACATACATTCATCATTCAGAATCATTCAGACAGATTCAGATTCTAATAAAAGTTTACCTGCATGAAAAGCAAAAAAAACATGCATTAATTATTCTGACATGATATTCTGATTCAAATAAAAGTTCAGCGGTTTAATAACGCGAAAAAGAAAAAAAAGGCTACGAATACATGTGAGTGTACAAAGGGGATACTGTTCGGCGTGGTATTGAACATGCACACGCAATCATTTATCGATAATATCCGTGATTATTCGGAAAAAAACGTTATACACCGGACATATCCGAACGTAATTGCAATATATTCATAGTGTCTATAAATTTTCGGACACCTGTATTTAGGAATATGTTTGTGTATCCAAATTTTTGGACACGAACATTTTTAATTATATTCAAGTGTCCGAAAGCATAGAGCTTTTACGGTATACGTAAAAGGGGTGATTATTTGTAGTGAACAAAAGAACAATCAGTGTTTAATAATTTTAAGTTGATTTTAATAATTATTGTCCGAATTGTAAATGTAAACTTAAACGTATATACACACTCTATAAATTCATTGTGACTTTTATATGCGTTTTCACTGTGATATTTGATTAATACTGTAAAATAATAGTGCTTTATTATATAATTATTTATTAATTAACCGTAAAATGAAGGATACAAAATTAATATATCTACATTTAACATTCACTGTTCGACACACAATGTAGAATGTTGAGAAAATACCATAACACACTGTACAACTCTTAATTTTTTAAGAGCAAAAGCACATATACCTGTTAAATCGCCGTGATTCGCGACGAAATTTCGTGACATATTCGTCGCGAAATCTCGCGCTGGGGCCATCCGCTATATTTCGCGAATTGTCGCGAACTTCCGTGACGTCGCTTTGCGAATATTGATCGAAGGCTCGTCACGACAGCGCGAATTCTGCGGGTTTCGCGTGGCACGTACTGTACCTATATATATATTGAATTTGTTTATTTAAATTAATTTTGTTGAAAATAACTACATCGGTTTTCTTTGGAAACCACAAATACAAAACTGTTTATAAAGAAAAGGGTTATAATCCTATTATAATGACAAATTATACATGGAGCGAAAACCGAGCAACATGTGTGTATAAAAAACAATATTTATGTATCTTCGTTTCGTAAATAGACTATACAAAGTGTTTGTATGCTAATGAGCAGCAAGTAAAGCATGTAACACGTACCTGTGGCTTAGATGTTTCTTATTTTACCGTTTTGAAAACATAATTCATTTAATACCACATTGACAAATTGATCCGATGATTTTCCTCAAGTCCAATTTAAGTTAAGATTGCCCTTTTTGTGAAATGCGGACCAGAGCTGTTCTTGCAGCATCTGTTTGGAACATATATCCTCGTTCCTACTCTGCAAAGATATGTAAAACGGTATTGAAAGTTAAAGTAATTATTATGACCAATCGCAAAACAACAGATGCGTGAGTAGTTAGTTAAGGTCCTTTCATGCATTTCAGAAAAAAATTAAGCTAAAATGTTTAAAGGGACTATGTCAACGAACAAAACGGTTTCCTATTGCACTATAAATGATATTTTATAATATGAAATGCGCTAAACTAAAACACGACTTAGGAAATGACAGTAGACAGCGCTTAAACCAACTGCGTTATTAAGCTTTGTGTTGATATGTGTGTAAACTATGGTTATATTAAACAAACACAACCTATATTATAAATAGATTTGTAAGAAATTGCCCATGTGAGGCCCTTTTGATGACATAGTCCCTTTAAATAATGCAAACCATCGTATTGGAGTCCTTCACTGGAGCATTTAAGCATTTCATTTTATACATGTGCCAATTAAATAACAATTCATTGTTCAAATATTTTTACCGAACGTTAACATGATTAATCAAGCGCAAACGTGTAAATGCATCCAGTTTTCCTAGCGAAGAAAATGTCCATCTAGATACACAGTTCATATTGTAGGAAAACGCTTTCACATAGATACCTACATTTTAGAACCCCGTTTAAACGCATTTAAAATACCCTTGAAATGCGATTGAATTACATTTATTTTGTAATTGCTTTGATGTTATTTGAAAGTTGATGTTTAGTACAGATGTAGATTTCAACTTATTAATTGAAAGATAATGCGTATCTTAGTTAGCTAGAAATGTTATACTTCTTTAATTTGCTAGTTATGTTTTGTTACCACAGTGGGTAATTTAATGAGTTAAATAAAACAAGCTTAATATCCTACCAAACTAGTTTGTATACAAAACCAACAACTAAAACAACAACATTTATTTCAGCAATACAGCTTACAAAAAACCTTCTAGCCTACAATAATGAATATATAAATGTTAAATACCGCCGGTTAAGATTGCTTTAATTGTTAGCGAATTAAGGAGGAAGTAATATATTAATCGTGCGAATGTCTATAAATATTGTGAAATGTTAGTGTTTTCATTTTAAGTGTCTCTATTACTATGGTGATATTCCTTGATCGAATAGAAGCAATAACACTTAAATAAATGCGTATGTAATTAATATTAATAATTGTGATTTTTCTCAACTATTAATAATGTTGATAACGTTATAACTAAACAATATGGCATTTACAAAAATTTGTTTAGACAATATATCGAATGTAAAGTGCTTTCATCGGCAAACAAAGTATGAAGTACAGACATTTTATGTACAAAAAATAGGGATATTAACTATTTACGCGTATTGCTTTATTTTCTAGTAAATGATATTCGAGAGTCGTAATTCTATATAATTGATAGAATACACTTACACAGCAAGTCAAAGTACCATATAACTTTAAAAATTGAAAAGAATGTATTGATGTTATGAATTTTAAACATTAATCTCTCAATATATATACAAGATATCTGTATACAAATACAAACATGATTAAACAAAAGGGAATGTACAACTATTTACAATTAGTACAATAATATGTATGCGTGTTTCAATGCATATACGAATATAGTACAGTTATATGTCCGTCTGATCCTGGTCTTTTATAAGCTCGTTGTTGTGATATTTCCAGAATCAATGTCATCAAAACTTATATTGAGAAAGTTCTTACTTCATTGTCTACTGATTTTATTATCTGCATCTTTTTCTTGTCAGGCTTTTTTGTTTAGCAAAATATATTGTATTCATGTTGAACACTTTAGCCAGTTTGCTGTTGATGCTTGATTTTCTATTGTTCAATAATGTTTACTGCTCATTTGTTACAGTCTGTAAAGTATTCATACTCGTTTTATAAGTGCATCCCGGTGTTGTCTTTCTATCTACAGGTAGCTGTGATATAAGCAACATTTACAAGTTTCACACATTTTATACTAACAAAACCTCTACACGAAACAGTCATAGACTTAAGGAAGTTTATAAATTAAAGAAATTGACATAGTTTGCCTCTACCTAGCTTTGTGAATACGGGTCCTGTATTACTGCAATGGGATTTAAATTTAACTGTTCATTATTTTGAAAACTATAAAGCGTGCACTAATATAATGTAAGTGTAGACGTGTAATGATGTGTTGCGAACTTGCAGCAAATCTCGTCAACATATCCGCTTTTAAGCTACCGAGCACATCGTGCTCAGATTGGTATAGTGACCTTTCTTGATTCGTCCGTCGTCAGTGGTCACTCGACTCTTGTCTGTATGACGTCAACAATTTGACCGTTGTCGCGCATAATACTTCATTTTTAGGCCGCCAAAGGGAACTTCTGGGGTATATAGTATCGTCCGTCCGTCAGTCCGTCGCGTTTCTTGTGCGGCCATAACTCCATTAGTACAGTGGGGTCACCGTTTGCAAATATGCGATTAATTGCGATTGCGATTAAACCGTTTTAATCCGTTTAAATCCGATGGTTCGCGATTGTTATCGACTGTTTGCGATGCTGTAGTATTGCGCATGCGTAGCGCTGAATAGCGGTAAAAAGGCGGAGTTTGCAGTGCGTTCTATAGTTAGAAACGATTTTTTAGTATTGCGCATCCGCAGTGTTGAAAAAGGCGAGGTTTCTAGCGAGAGGTTAATATTGCAGTTTTAAACTTTTGTATTTAGGTAAGCCGGTTTTATAAAAACACTATTAGTGTAAATTATCCTACGAGTAATATTTTGTTATTGGGTAATCGCCCTTTACCGGAAGTTAATTTTGTTGTTTAAAAGCCACCGACTGTTAATTCAAGTTGCCGTATTGGACTTCAAAAATTATTGAGACTGCCATAAAGAAGTTACATAATGCAGGCTATAACTCGCTTGCAATAGCAAAAAACTGGGGATACATCATTCCTATAACATCACTGACCGGGGAGTAAGAAACATTCTGTCAAAGGTATACAAACAACGCCAACGGCCTCTACGAAAAGTGATAAAAGTGAAAAGAGAACATTTCGACTTTGTTGATTTTTTGTATAGGCAAGACAATGAATTGTCAGCGTCAGCAGTGCAGGGAAAGATCAAGTATGTTTTTGGTGTCAATCTGTCTTAAACAACTGTCAAGAAGATGAGGAAAAAACTTGGATGGACATGCAAGCAGTCTATTGCCAAATTATCAGTGTAAAGAACAGTATAGCAAGGAAGCAGTTTGCGATAGATATGCTGAGGAAGAAAGAAGACTTAATAGATGTACTTTTCACCGGTATGTTTCATATCAACCTTTTTTTTGTTCTATTTTGTGTGCATATATTTATGTTGCATTTTTCCGACTAAACTGTACACATGATAGCGATAACAGAGGATTTTTTTTAAATTTAGAAAAACCTATAAAATTATATACCATTTTAAAGGTTATTCTTTCAGGAAAACAAAACTGCAAACCAAATTACTGTATCTTGAAAAATTACAAAGTTATTCGTATCTGAAGAAGGTAACCCCCCACATTTCGTTCTGTCAAATATGTAAATTCTGTCAATAATACACCTGGCAATAATTTCTGGCAGTTAAACTGGTTCAAAGTAATCTTTTCATGTCACTTTATGCTTTGTTAAGTAAATACTTCACATATTTTCACAGTCTTTCATACATGGTGACTTATAAAAGACAACAAATCATTTAAAATGGAATGAGTATTAAAGCCAAATGCTGGACTGAATCTGGGTAAAACACAATGTCTCTAGTACTGCGTCAAAAACATTTGGCATTTACAAACTGCAAGTAAAAGATGTTATATACATTTCTAAAGCTCAGTTATATATATATTATATATCTTTAACATGCTTAGTACATATAACAGACTAATTTATTTCAGTATTTGGAACAGTGAATTCATTAACTCTAAAGGCATACATCTGACATCATCTCCAGTTTTAAGACCACCCTTTCTGGAAGACCAAAACACAACGTAATACATTTTACCTTTTAATTTTGCCAAAAAGTTCATGTACTCTTCAAAGTAATTAAAAAATGGCCACACAAATGTAAATACATGTATTGAACAACATGCGGTCTTGATGAAAGGTGGTCTTTCAATGCAGCTTTTGCTTTAGGAACTTTTTGGAATACTAATTGTTCACTCATTCAAAAGAACTCAAACCGCACATTGAATACAACAATTAACATGGTTCAAATGCTGAACAATTTTTAAGTATTGATCAGAAAATACTTGAAAAGAACATAGTTTTGTGATGACTTCTTGGCTGTGCAACCTAACACGAGAAAGACTGTTAATTTCTGTCTTCAAAAGCCACTGTCTCGTTTTTCCTCTATGAACAGAAGACTAAAAAGCAAAGCACAATATCTTTCAAAAACTGGAGCAATCCTGAAATTAATATATGCAAAAGCAAATCATGCAATACTTTGGACAATTATGTATATGCAAAACTGTAGCAGCTTAACAGCATAATTCGAAACCGGAACAAGGGACGGGTAAACTGACAGGGGTATACCTTTGAAATGACAACACCTTTAGAAATATTATTTAAAGTAAACCCAAAGCATCAATGTATGAATTTATTTTTTAAATGCTGTTATTAACATAATTTTATGAAGTATTTCTAGTATTGCTGTTAATTAAAATATCAAGCATGCAGAATACAGTAAATGTTGTTACAAGAACTATGACCTGGATTAGGTGACTATAGCAAATCTGACAGCATTTAAGTGCATACACAGGTTATAAACATATACAATCTGCACCATTAGCACATGCCTAATACACATACCAGTCAAGTCACACTTACTGCATGTGTGTCACATGCTTTATTGTGGAAATCATGCCATGCGATTATCACGCTCGTTTTATATATTGAGTACAGTGATCAATTATAAATTAAAATTAACATGACAGGCTTTGCATTTCAGGTGTGTACACGATGATGATTGAGGATCAATGCTTTGCTTATAAATCGAGGCAAAATATTTGTCGTAGTTATTTTTGTCAACATTTGTCTAATCGTCGTCCAGTTTCACTATCTTCCAAGAACTTGACCATTGTAAATCTTACGTCAAATCAATATATTAACCGCCAACATGCATGTACAACACGCGGGATAATGTAAAAAATTAGCTTGAATCTATTTTTTTGTCAAAACTACCTGTTAAACGTTCAATAAAATTCGTGACGCTGTAAACCTCGTGTCGCGAAATCCGAGGACGTTACTCTTACGACGTTATCGGAAAACCACGAAGTTGCACTCGGCTTAACTTCGGTTATAGTTCGGGAGACTGTCGGAAGTGGCCGATTGCTGCTTATAAGGTGCCTTCGTTTCGTCACAAAGCGCTAGAAAGCGCTAACACTTATTTTACATGAAACTATACCATCGAATTGGCGAAGATTAACACTTTTGTCAGCTACTTTTGCCTTCTTTTGCTCGGATTTAGTTTTTCTACAAAAAGCTGATGAAAATAGCCATTTTCGGCTCGGATTTCCTCCTGAACCATAAAAATTGCATAAATGATTTTTTAACCAATGGAAAGCTTAACATGTGCCATTTCCATTGACGTAAAAACATCAGTGTAGGCTAAGCGGTTGCTGAATTATACATGTCCGAACCACATTACTATCATGAGCTAAACAAATATGGCGGGTGGCATAAATGAGGAACTAGCGAGAATTGACATAATTTACCGATCGGAATAACCCATATAACTAATGTAAACCTTAAAGTAAACAACATTTATATAAAAAATAACATCTTATCTATCAAATAATGCTATTAAAATAATTTTTATGTGTAGCAGTAATTAGGAAGGATGTTGATAAAAATGTATAATAACACTGGTGACAGATACGAGATTGCGGAATCGGCATTCCTCTGTTATCGCTACACATGATATAAAGAGACACTTCCAATAATCAACAGTTTTTACTGTTGGGCAAGTTATTTAGCAAAGGTGTCCATTTAAGTTCTAATGCCATGGAGAGCAGTTTAAATCACTGACAGGCTCTCACGGCTTTTCACATCAGATGATCAGGTTTTAAAATCAGACTCCGTTTACACCTCAAAATCAGCTGTTAGACACAAAGATTTGTAAATATACCCCGCATGCTGAAAACGTTATGTCATAACATTATGCATACTACTAATTGTTTCAGTAGTAATCCCCTTACTTATTAACCAAACAATTTATGGGGAAACACAATTATATAAAAATAGTTTGTTTAAAATTAAATGTAGGACTTTGTTTGTGATACAATTGAATTTTTTCCAAAAAAGATACAAATGCAATAAATATTCCACTGTATGTGGGCATTTGTTTTAATTTTAGATGAGACAACAAATAAAATGTCGTCAAGCGGGGCATTTCAATTCTACAAGAAGGGCAGGAATATTGGAAGTCTTCGTCGAAAGTGTGCAAAGCCTAAACATGCTTATAAGGTGAATGGTGTTTTCGTTTGAACCTTACTTGTCTTAACCGACGTGCAGTTGTAGGGATTTATTTACCAAATATGTGCATATCAGTCTCCACCTGCAATCTAATAGTTGAATTGGCCAGTGTAGACCTAGTGGCCTGTGGAAATGGATATTAGCATCTATTCCAGTAAGTTTGTGGCTTATTACAAGTTTGTGGATGATAGTCTGACGTCATTTCCGATGCGATGACGCAACATCTCGTGTCCAAATACTTAACCTTTGCAAAGTTTGCCCTAAGTATGTCCCAACTCATTACAGCCTGTACAGCAAATGCATGCATACATTTTAAGTTTAATGATAAGTAACAACATGATTTTAGTTTTTATTGCATTAATGATGCACTGTTTTCAACTTTTTCATGTTTATAAGTATTCGGTAGTGTTTACTGAGTTTTTATTATGTTTCAATTCACGTATTTTGAATATAGATTTTGAGCAGCATAAGAAGTTCATCGCTTGATATTTAAACATAAAATCAATGACTTAGTCTTGCCATTTTACGTCATCCAAAATTACCCACAAACTTGCAGAATTTGATCAATTTAAAGGCGCTGTTATGTCACATTTGTTTTTTTTTTAATAACATAACATATTTTTCATAACGTGTTCACTGTTTTGTTACATGAAATAGTGAGACAACAAACCATTGTATTTAAATGTGTTTATTACGTTCCATTAGTTGCATATTGTGTGTGTGCCTGGATTCGAATGCATAACCTCCACAAACTTATAGGTGTTGAGGTTATAGTTTTAACTTAAAAATAGCAGTATGTACACATTTACCATGTTCCTACTTTCATGTATCAGTATGTCATTGTTATTTAAAGTAAATTCAGTGATGAATATCTCTGGTTATACTGTTACCACCTCGTCAAGATTGGTCCTAAAGAAACCTATTAATATTATAGTTTGCTTTGTATGTGTTATATGTTTTATGACATTTTGTATAACGGTTAACCGTTAACCCTATGTACGGTAGTGTGAGCTTTATTATTATTACACTAATTTACAGGGACCGTTTGCACACTTTTGGGTTGGAAAAACATTTCTCTAAAACAAGAAATTGTAGAATATCAAAGCTTTTTGTCTTTTATGCTGTTTTGGTTACAAAACGTACTTTTATTTCAATATTTATTATGCCTTTTGAAGTAAACTGTTACTAGGGTATGTCTACCAGGTAGCAAATTACATCAAATGTTTAACCGTGCACAAGCTATGAGCATGTCAAACATTCAAATATAAACAATAATTGAACTGGAAAAGGTAAGTGTTAGCAAAATATATTTTACAGCCCAAAAATGTCAAACTTCCACTTTAAGTACTGTCCTGAATTCATATTATATCTGGCTTATTATAAATATGGTTTTGTAAGTGTATACCAAACTAAATTATGTTCGTATATAATAGATCTACATCCTAAAACATTATACGTATTGATTGAGCTTACCAGTATGTCGTTAAGTAGTAAAATAATCATACTTATGTCAACATTTATTTGTCCATGAGTATATAATACACATCCAACTGTTTGATGTCTTAAGATCTCGGTTTGAACAGCCGCTTCTCAGTAGTGGGGTGTTTTTTTTTATATTATATTAAAAATACAAAATGCAGAATTTTAAATTTTAAGAAATACAATGAATGAATTATAGAGCAATTGGTCTCTATCTGTGTAAATTTTCCAAAACAATTATTAGCAGACCCATGTTTACAATGTATGCTGTACAGAAAGGGGCTTTCATCATCTGCAGAGTTTGAATGAAGAGACTTAATTTAAATTATATCATCACACGTGGCAATTAAACAATTCCAGCTCATCATAATTCCACATAGTTGTGTATTGGCCAATAAACAATGATCAATCAACAATTATTTCTTCATTAGATTATGGTTATGTTTGAAAGTGTTACCAAAAAGCATGAAATATACATGTTGTTAATCAAATTATTTCAGGTTCATATGTGGGGAGGAATTAGCTATCAGGATCCAACAACTGCTGCGTGTTCACTGGCATCATGGACTCCCTATCATACCAGAAGATATTGAATGACAGTTTATTGCCCTTCACAACTAGAATATATCCAAATGGATTTCGTCTGTATCAGGTATAAAATTAAGATATTAACTTTTAAAAAAAAGACATAATTATGGTAAATGTACAATAAAATAATGTGCTTGCTCTTTAACTAAATATATCAGCACTATGGGTTTGTCTGAAAGGGCTGTAATGTCAGTGATTTTTCCACTCTTTTAGGAATGACCTCCAGATTGGAAATTATTGGTTACATGTATTGAATCTTCATGATTGAGAAATACAGTTAAGCAGTAAATATTAATTAATTTAACTAATTTTATTTATGAATTACTAAAACTAGCGTTAAATTGTGTGTGCTGCGTATTTTATCTCACGAAGGAGAGAAGATAGTTGTCGCAGCGTCTGTATGTCTTTAACTTTATGGGTGGGTGGATTTTGGGTACATGTAGGTGGATTGGTGGTGTGTCTGTCCATCTGGATTTTGTTAATCGATCTGTAATCTTTTAATGGCTGGAAGGTCAAAGGCCAAGATTTTTGTTTCTGCTCTATAACTTCTTAACGCTTAGAAGCAGGTTAACATTCCTTCAGCTTATTATTCCCCATTACCATACAATGTGTTGTGTTTATCACACATGGTCATCTGTAATAGGCCAGGTTCAAGACCAAAGGTGAATGATTTTCGTTTCTGGTAGATTAAATTTTAAAATGCCTGTATGGTGTTTGTGTACATCACATATGCTTATCCATCAAAGTCAATGTCTCAATTCAAGTTCAAACGTCATATATTTGTCTGAAGCATTTTTTGCTGGCATCGAGTGGTTTCTAATGACGTAGGAATAGAAATGATCACTGTCATTCATGGCATCCACATTATCAAGACCTGTAAAGGTGAAAGTCACACTAAGAGTGACGAGATCACATTAAGAATGACAAGAGATCAATATATCAGGAAATATATTGTACACATTTTCTGACATTGCTTTCCTCTGACAAGATGTGCTTTGGTGGCATAGGTTTTATCCAGTGACAAGCCTTGTTTACTTTTTGGTAAATATCCATGGTCTTTCAAATTATGCAGTTTTTCCCCAAAACTTATCTTACCCCAGGATTTTCATTGCCCTGCTATGAAAATTTCCCCTCAAAAGGTGAAAAGGTCCCTGACCAAGGCCCAAAACTGACCTGCAATTTAGCAGAATTATTCCACTTGTTGTACTTCAAATTGCTAAGAATTGCAAGTAAGCGTGCAAGTACATACATCTGTTACTGCTACAGATATTGAATTGAAACCTTACACAAATGTCTTCGGGTTCTTTATGTAAGGTAAGGATAGAAAATGTATGTTGTCAAAGATGTATGCATCTGTACAAAGACAGCTCTTGTTGTTGTTTTTTTCATTCTAATTGGGAAAAATAAACTTTATTACTATTTGCCATTTGTATTGGGCTGTTTTATTAGACTATGTTAAATACCGAAAACAATAACTGAGTATATTATTGGCATTGGTAGACCCTACAGTCCTGATTATGTTTGGTCTACTATTTGTAAAAAACATTTTGTTTCATAATAAAAATGTTAGGAAATGTTATTAATGTGTCATCTTTTATCGTTTAAGTCTTGCGTCTGTGTCAGGTGACTATAATTGTAATGACTTGAGCGGAATTATCTCACATTTATGAAGGCTGCATAGTATTTGTTGTTGCAGGACAATGACGCTACACATAAAAGCAAATAAACAACCCAGTGGCTAGAAGACAATGGAGTTTCAACACTGCCAACACCACCATCAAGTCCTGACCTCAACCCGATTGAAAATGTTTGGGATGCCTTGAAAGATAACTTGAAAAGAACGGTCAAACCAAAAACCAAGGTTGAATTGGTCAATGGCATCAAGAACTTTTGAGAACAAATGACAGCAGTTGATTGTGCCAAATATATTGACCATGTTCATAGGGTACTTCCACATGTTGTGTTAAACGATGGCGGACCAACAAACTTTAATACAATTTCAATATTAAACAATGACATCTATGTTTGGTTTCAGTGCTTTCAGTTGCACACTTGATAGCTAGTAATTAGTTTTTCTCTCTATTGTCAGATTAATTGTATTTTGTGTCTTTGGAAACGAGACAAGCTAAACATATATTTTAATAATTGTTTATGATTATGTGCCATTCTACTTATTTTAAGCGTTTACATCTATCTCTCATCCCTTAGTCATCCTATGTCCGACTTGTCAGATGCAGGTAATTTTACTGTCGGACAAGTAAATTTTCCCCTGTCTACTCCTCCATGGACGAGTACAATTTCAGGGTGTGAAAATGATGTAAAAGTTTGAAGTTATTTATCATATTATGATATACCTATACATTTGAATAAACAATTGTTTCTTTTTATGTAATGAAAAAATACATAAGGAATGCCTGGAATAAAGGCCATATTTGTATTTTGACAAGTGACTGTTGCTTGCGGAAAAGTAGATGTTGTCAATGAACTTCTCCATGGACAAGTAAACAATTCTGGTATTTCCTCACCCCTGGGCCTTACATGTAAGAATTAATGCTGTTTTAAAATAATAATATTGAATTATATTGACACAGGCATTGTACCCCATGCTTGATTATACTGTACATTTTTATATGTAGTTTATATTAGATGTTAGTGGACACAATCCAATTATATTGGTTTTGTAATGTCAGTTTGCATAAAGGAAGACCTTCTTACAGTAAAATTCTACGAACACGACACACAATGTACAATTTCTCGATTCGCACAGTTTAAAGCAGACTCTTTGTTGATAATATAGATAAGCGACATTGTTTGTACAAATGTATATGGTTCTATGTTCATGTAACATTTCAAATTTGTATTGGAGTTTTCCATGACATTTAATTTGTGTTTAATAAAACCTGAAAAATATAAAAAAAAGTTATTTGTTATCTCTGCAGGATCTTACATATCATTACCATTTTGGAGTGACACTGTCTGAATATAATCAAATATAATATATTATACATGTAAATATGAACAGGTCCCTAAAGTATGAATGTATGCAACAATATAAACACAAACAAACTTGTACATTTTACTTTTGAATTTATATTTTAATATCAAAACAAAACAGAATATAAAAAAACACAAGGATAATACAATGTCACATTATGTGAACAAAATGTTTTTAAGTAATTAAATAAATTAATGCGATTAACTAAAATATTATAACAAGCATGATATTTTGCACATACAGAATGCCTGAATAATTATAATAGAAAAATAATAATTGCTGATCATATAAAGCTGTTAAAATGATCGTGATGAAAATGGCAAAACAAAAATTAATCATTTTTTGAACGTTTATTCTCCATAAAAAGCTATGTGTTCCCTAAAAAGCAAACAAAAACACTAAAATTTAAATATTAGTTTACCAAAAACATCTAAACCTTGATTCATAAACCCCTTCTTAAGACACAAAAATAAAGAATAGACTTAGATTCAAGCAACAATATTTGTGAATTTTCAAATATGCAGGGAAACAATGTTGCTTATGTCATTCTTAGAACGAATAATAAAACTAGCGTTGGTGAATATCAAATAATATTCACATTCATTGCGTTGTTCGAACACAAGAATTTTAAAATATTCTGTATTTTTAAGTCTTTAGAAATTGTGTTGAATACGAGCCCAAGTTCTGTATATCAACAACTACATGTACATATTATTTCTGAGTCATGAACAACAAATAAACCATAATACAGTATTGATTCCTTAGACATAATCGAGTGTCAATGGTAAGTTTCTTTTGTTTCGAATACCATTATTAATGGAAGAAGCAACGTATGTTGCATAACCTGTGACCCCTCGAAATGCCTGGCCTACAGCTTTTAGTATAAGCTGTTTTCGTCTTGGGGACAACATTTGACGGCCACCTTTCCCACTAAACGTACCGCAACGAAGCTATTCTTCAGAAAAACATTTGTTTTGCCAATCCCCAAGAAAATCTAGATAAGTTAAACTGATGTTCAGACAGAAGTTCATCAATAATATCCTGATGTAAAACAAGATCTGCATGCCCACGAACCTCAAGAATATCTTCATACCCACGGACAACCGTTATAGGATGGTTACCGGCAGATCGGTTAATACCAAGAGGGGTCCTTCCTGATAAACTAACACTATTGCCAGAATGTCTTGAATCACTTACCGACCTACCACCAAACCTATCAAAAGAAGAATCAACAACCTGTCTACAACCACCCGAAGTCCCATCAAATCCAACCTTATCTACAGAACTTAACACCTGCCTACTACCCAACACACCAGCACACGAACATCCATCTACAGAACTTAACACCTGCCTACTACCCAACACACCAGCACACGAACCTTCATCTACGGAACTTACCACCTGCCTACTAGCCAACACACTAGCACATGAACCTACATCTACGGAACTTACCACCTGCCTACTACCCAACACACCAGCACACGAACCTCCATCTAAGAAACTTACCACATGAGTTCTACCCAAAACACTACAATCCAATCCGCCTGCACCTGTTATACTTGCCTGTCTAACGCCTTACACGAAAGTAACACATGCATTATCATCTATTCCCATATTATGATCAAAATCACCTGAAACACCTTCAACCACCAGCTCACCTGAAACATCATCATCAACCATACCCTAATTGTGGTCATCATATACATGAACAACTAAACCACTACATCAATTTCATTGACGATATCAGGGCTTACCTCTCTTGCAAATGAAATGGTGTTATTGCGTTCTACCAATATTTTAACAGAATCTTGCAGGCCATACACCAATTATTATAAATTGGAAAATTGTTTAGAACAGGTATCTTACTTGGTGTTTAAAGAAGAAACGAAAACAAAATTTACAATTTTCTCACAACTGACAAATGTCATAGATTGTTCGGTCAGTGTACCCTTGTGTTCTTTGTTGTTCTCGAAAACACTGGTCGTTGCTGAGGTCCGCTGCATAGCCTGGGGCCATGTTTCGCACATAAGCGGGTCCCTCGTACAGGCTGGACTGCAGTAAACATTAAGTTGTCTTCCTTTTCAGGCGACACAATTATGCATTACAAAGGATTTGACATGTTCTATTACAGTATAAATAGGAGTTAAAAAGACTACAATCGAATACAATCGATGCACATAATTATTACTTACAATGTGACATGGCCCAAGCAACATCTTCTAAAAAGACGGCCATTGTTGACACACGCCCTTTCTTTTGCAAAAATTCTAAAACAGAGTATAAAAGCAATGGTTTATGTCAGGAAGCAGTCAGCCTTGCATCGGTTATTGTCCGGAAACCATGGTTTTTGGGAACTTAAGTCAAAAAGGGGCCATAACTGTGTCAAAATTTAGTGGTTTGTAGACAAAGTCAAACTTGACCTGTATTTTATGATGTCACACATGTGTACCAATATTCATTTAAATATGTCAAGCCATCGTTAAGTTGTCATCAGGAAACCAGGTTTTTAGAAAATTTAAGTACAAAAAGGAACATTACTCACATTTAGTGGTTTGTAACCAGAGTCAAACTTGACCTGTGTTTTATGATGCTACACATGTATGCCAAGATGTATTTGAATATGTCATTCTTGAGTTATCGTCCGGAAACCATGTTTTTAGGGAATTTATGTCAAATAAAGGGCCATAACTTTGTCAAAATTTAGTGGTGTGTAACAAAAGTCGAACTTGACCCGTATTTTATGATGCTTCACATGTATACCAAGAATTATTTGACTCCGTCAAGCCATTCTTGAGTTATCGTCGGGAACGTATGTTTCTTGGGAATTCTTAGTCGAAAAGAGGCTATAACTGTGTCAAAATTTAGTGGTTTGTAACCAACATCAAACTTGAATGTATTATATGATGTTTCACATGTGTACCAGAAATTATTTGAAAATGTCATGCCTTTCTTGAGTTATCATCCGGAAACCAAAAAACCAACAGACCGGCAGACAGACAAGCTCACTCCTTTAAATCGCCTAAAGTTCGTTTGTGGGGGTACCCCGGGGTATAATTAACAAACACGTAAGTGATTGTAGCAAGTGTACCTATTCACAAATTATTGTCATCATTTTTGTAAAGAACCTTTTTTTTCTTTCAAATTTTATTAGCTTTTAGTACCTTGACTTTCGTACATGAATTTTCCAATGAAATGTGACATTTACAGTGATTTGGCTATGTAAATATTAGGGTTGACATCAAATAACAAAATCGATATTTGAAGTTTGTGGGCAAAACAACTGTAGCACTGTTTATTTGTTAGTTTCATACCCAAAGCATTGAGGTTACATTGTGGTATTTTATATGTTCAAGCTCTGTCAAGTGTAACACTGTGGTTAAATTTTATCCGAATCACTTGAGGTGCCACTGTGGAATTTAATGGCTATTACATGCAAAAAATACTGCCATGGGGTTCAATTACCATCATATTTAAATGCTACCATTGTGGGCTTCAATGGCCATCATATTAGATTGAACAATTATGGGGTTCAATGGCCATCATATTAAAATGACACTATTGCAGAGTTCATTGGCCATCGTACTGAAATGATACCTTTGTGGGGTTAAGTGGCTATCACATTAGATTGAACCATTATGGGGTTCAATGGCCATTATATTTAAATGGCACTGTTGGGGGGTTCATTGGCCATCGTACTGAAATGATACCTTTGAGGGGTACAATGGCCATCATATTTAAATGATACCTTAGTGGGGTTCAATGGCTATCACATTAGATTGAACCATTATGGGGTTAATTGGCCATCATACTGAAATGATACCATTGTGAGGTTCAATGGCCATCATATTAGATTGAAATATTATGGGGTTCAATGTCTATCATATTCAAACGACACTATTGCAGGGTTCATTGGCCATCTTACTGAAATGATACTTTTGTGGGGTTCAATGGCCATTATATTAGATTCAAACCATTATGGGGTTCAATGGCCATCACATTACACTGATAACATTGTGGGGTTCAATGGCTATCATATGGGAACAATTGTGTTGTGGGATTTAAAGAGTATCATATTGGAACAATACCGTTTCTTTTAATAAGATCTAATTACAGTCATGCCTGTGGTAATATTTCAAGATAAATGACATGCAGTTTGCGCAATTATTCCGATAACTTCTCAATCTGAGAACCTAGGTTCTCATTCGCTGTCTGCATAAGTATTTCATACCCAGGTTCTCAATTAAGATCCTAGGTTCTTGTTTTCTTTAGCTCCCATGCATCAACAAATCTATTTTAAACCCGCCAAGGCTCATGCTTCCGGTGTTCTAAGCCTCGCAAGATAAACCACTCTATATTCAACACTAACCCAGTATTCTCTATTTTCTGCGACAGATCAGGCACCAAAGGAACTTTTAAAATTTATTTTGTGGAAATGTGTTACCCAAAATTCACAAAGGAAACACTCAATCAATGTTTGTGATCGTCAACTTTGACATTTTCAGCATGTTTTTCATTGCACGCTGAAACTGCTAAAAAGGCCAATTTATATAAATCAAGGGCATTGACTTTGCAATTCCTGGTGTGTTTTGGTTGATCATTGAACTTGGCGAAGATGTTAAAACCTTAAACATTTTAACCAAGTTTGGTGAATATCGGATAAAAACTGCTAAACTTAAAGAGCGGAAACGGCTAAAAAGGCTAATTTAAGATAATTCAAGGGCCATAACTCCACAATCCCTTGAGAGATTTGGCTGATAATCGAACTTGGCTGAGATATTGTGCCAATAAACATTTTCATGAAGTTTGGTTAAGATCGAATGAAAACTATTGGACTTAGAGAGAGCGGAAACCTCTCAAAAAGGAAAATTTCAGATAACTCAAAGGCAACTCCACAATTCCTGGGTCGATTTAGTTGACTATCTAACTCGACCTAGATATTATTATTACAAATTTTTTCGTAAAGTTTCGTGAACATCGGATAAAAACTGTTCAACTTACAGAGGGGAAACCGTCAAACGGCTAAAACGGCCAATTTTAGATAATTCAAGGGTCATAACTCCACAATTCCTGAGGAGATTTAGCTGATTATCAAATTTGGCCTAAATATTATGCCCACAAACATTTTCATTAAGACTGGTGAAGATTGGATGCAAACTGTTCAACTTAGCGGAAAGGAAAGTGGTCAACCGACCGACCGATAACAAATATACACCACCATCTTCGATGGGGGGCATAATAGCAATGTGTTACATTTAATAGCACTTACTATTCAACAGTTCTGTGTATTTTCAGTATAAACTAACAAACCTCCAAACTCCGGCATTTAAGGATTGACCACTCTAGCAGTTAGATGTAGTTACCACTACATCACAAGTTTAACAAGGCTTTGGTAGTATTGCAATCAATACAGGAGTCCCCTACCGGTGAAAATCCCTACTAATTAAACATTGTGCAATACCGTGAAATCGCCCTTTATCTGTAGTTGTACAAAGTTTCATATTCAAATCACATTTGTCACTGCAGTATTAAATTGTAGTTTTTTTTCTGTTTTAGTAACATTGACCAGACATTCGAGTAACTTTTTGAGTTATTGCAGTACTAAACTGACAGAGGGAAATCATATAGTCCATTATGTGTTCCAAGTTCCATGTTTATATGTTATGTTCTTTTTGAATTATTGCAGAATTAAGTTTATTTCTATTTTTAGTAACAGTCACATGACCTTTGACCTCTGGTGAAAAATAAAAGGTTGTGTACAATCCTCACGTTGGTCTATCTATGTATACAAAGTTTCATCAAAGTATCTTCAGTACTTTTTGAGTTATTGCAGGATCCAGGTTTTGGGGACCGGGCAGACAGACAGAGTGAGACCGACGGATGAAAAGACAAACAGACGCACACAAACTGAGGGCAAACCCATAGTCCAATCTGTGTACCAAGTTTCATGAAGTTTCGTGATTATATCTTATGCACATTTCAAAGTATTACAGTATTAAGTTTTTAGTAACAGTCACGTGATCTTTGACCTCTGTTGAAAACTAAAAGGCCTTGCATAATTCTCACATTGCTGTTGCTATGCATACACAGTTTCATCAAAGTGTCTTCAGTACTTTCCGAGTTAACACATGATCCAGGTTTTGGGGAAGGACGGACAGACAGACATACGGACGAACAGACATAACGACACACAAACTGATGGCAAACCTATAGTTCAATCTCTGAACCAAGCTTCATGGTCATATCTGATGTCCATTTTGAATTATTACGGTATTTAGTTTATTTCTATTTTTAGTAACAGTCACGTGACCATTTACCTCTGGTGAAAAAAAGGTCGTGGATAATACTCACTTTGCCACATTGCCGTTTATATGCATACCCAGTTTCATCAAAATAAGATCAGTACTTTTTGAGTTAATTCAGGAACCAGGTTTTGGGTACGGACAGACAGACGGACACACGGACGCAGGGACGGTGGACAACAGGCGATCACAAAAGCTCACCATGAGCACTTTGTGCTCAGGTGAGCTAAAAAAAAATAAGAAACTTAGTTTACCGAAAACAAAAACCATATACACCTAGTTACGCCATATATCCTTCACTTAAATGAAGTTATGTAGGAAGAAAGGCTGAGTAATCATTTCATGTCAAATTCCAGATCTATTTCATTTTCACTAAACCTTGTAGATCTATTTAAATTAAACACCAACATAACAACAAAATCTAAAAATTACAACCAGTAATTAAACAGAAAATGAAAACCATGGATGATCATCAGTTTTCTTCAAATAAAAGTCAAAAGTACATTTCTAAGAATGTTATTTATCTGACTCTTGACAACTCTATATTTTACCTGCTAAATCTTCTGACAATATACATTGGCATTCCCATGCAATTTGTAGACATATTTTTTAATTTGATTTCTTGGTATTAATATACAGTCAAACCTGTGGTACTGACCACCTGCTTTAAGCGACTCCCTCCATTTAACGAATATCACTTCTTCCTCCCAACGCAAATAAATTAAAAACAGCTTTTATTAACGACCACCTCTATTCCTGGACTTTCCATCAAACGTTGTCCCTATTTACCTTATTCAGTGTATTAAGCGACCTAGTGTCAGGTCCGCAGAAACATTGCTAAGCGACAGTGATATTATCTGTGAAAGGTGTAAATCCACAAATTAGCGGGCACTTTGTCATCAAATAATTGTACTAATCGATAATTTGTTCATGAGTACATCTGCTCGATTTGCGGGTTTGACAGGTTAATCATCTCCGTAGAGAGGAAGTCAGTCAGACTTTTCTTAATCTAAGCAGTTAAGCAATCATGTTGTGGTCAGGGACAGTAGGGGCACTGACTAAAATGCCGACAGCAAATGCAGAAAATATAGATAAAGAAGGAAAATGCAGACAATATAGATAAAGAAGGAAAACGCAGATAATATAAATAAGGAAGGAAAACGCTGACAATACAGATACAGAAGGACAACACAGAACATATAAATAAAGAAGAAAACGCAGAGGGGATACGGGTTTAAATAAATATATTTAATTTGTGTTTGAAACGCCCTAATGTTGCCTTACACATGTAAATATAAAATTACATTGATAAAATGTTCTTAATATTGTTTTAAATACCTATTATTATACCTCATGAGACATTTATAACATTTTAACATTGAGCTGTGTAAATTCTATGTAAATAACATAGTCAATGAGTTGTATTCGTTTTTTAATCATGTGTAATAGTATTAATTCTAATTACAACTAAAACTACACATAATGTGTTTCTGCAATTAAAACATTATTTCATTACACAACAAATGTTTTTCATCATAAACACTTCATTAAATTAATGCATCTATAATTTCAGAACTTAAATATTAAATGTTATTCATAATATTAAAAATATGTTCACAAATGATAGAAATGTAAATATTTTATTCCGCAAGAATAATCAACAATAAGCAAACAACAAAACACGTTTCGTCTTCTTACAATAAGTGTGATCTGTGTTTTCCTACTAAAAGTATTCTTTCATTGCGTCTGCCATTTCATACTATTAAAATAATGTCTGCATACTCCTTCTATGTTCATATCGTATACGTTTTTCTACTATTTTCATATAGGCTGCGTCTTCCTATTATTTTCATAGCGGCTGCCCCCCTATACCAAAGACTTAACCGGCACTTCGTGCTCAGGTGAGCTAAAAATGTATAGACAAAAGTGTTTTATGTTTATATTAACTTCAAGGAAATGGCTTATTACAGCTTACAGCTTGCAAAAGCAAAAAAAACGAGACTAGAGCTATCACAATAGGAGATTAATACCCCGACATACAGCTTTGACAATACAGACAAACACGCGCGATTCATATGTGCTGTATTAAAAAATGGTAAAATCATTGGATATTTCATTTTTAATGTGACATTTTCAGATGTAATCATACTTTTAATGATATGCACGGCGACTACCTAGCTACTGAACACCTGAGCTCCATTAAAAGCTACCATAAACTATATTCTTTCCTCCCAAAAAACACCCACTGATAAAAAAATCCATTAACATAACTGAAGTGGTTCGTGTCATTAAACTTTATAACCACCCTTGATCGTCCTGTCATCAGCACACCCGAAATAATTTTCAAGTTGTAATGTATAACATGACATGGCAGTTTTTTTTCAAATCGGCTGTGAAGAGATGATAACCAGTATGGTTAAAAAAGTTTTGCGTTTTCATCATAATTAATGTGGATGTAGTTACGACCAGTAAATCTTGTTTCTTTGTATTACATAACACCTCTTTTGGAATATGTAATTTATATCTATTCATCACTTAGATTAATATATTAAAAGTATAAATACGAAAATCATAAGAAAATATCAAGAAAAAATATTAACTGTTAAAATGACAGTAGAACCCCTTTAGAACATTTAAAACCTTGAAGAAAAGAGGCTGTGCGAGGTATATATTCTCATTATTTAAATTTGCATATTGAGCTTAAACACTAAAAGGGATAGTAAATAAGCATATCAATGAAGTTTGAAAATATGAAAAACAATTTATCATCGGCAACAAATGGTTAAACTTATGTGTAACAAGAGTGCAATTGTCACAAAGATACGCCCATTATCGAAGCTTTTTGGGGGTTAAGATTCAATGACTAAAGAGAATCAATTGAAAAAATAATAAGGTAGAGCCATGGTATTTGTGCATCTAATTCATCCCCATAGCCTCTCTCTGTGTGTTGATTTGAGGTATCAAAACTATTCCATACAGTAAATATTCATAAATCAAGACGACAAAATAATCAAAGTGGATACTTAAAATTTTGGTAAGTATGAGTTATAGTTCTTGTATGCTTCACTTTCCCATCTGATGATTGTGATAATTTCTTCAAACTTTTTTAAAATCCCTGTTTGCATGACAATATTATGCTCTGGGGCAAATATTTGACATTTGATCATTAAATGTGACCTTGACCTTGAACCTAGGGACATGGTACTTGGATGTGACATACCACATCATGATGCTGATCAGTTATGCCAACTGACATCGTATTTGAAAATCCCCCCATGGATGACAAAATCATGCTCTGGACAAATCTTTGACCTTAAATTATGACCTTGACCATGACTAAGAATGTGGTTCTTGCATTCGACTTACCGTCTCATGATGCATATCACGTCTGGCAAGTTATAAGGAAATCCTTTCATGCTTGACAAAATTATGCTCAGGACAAATGTTATGGATTTATGGATCCTCTTTGACCTTAAAGTGTGTCTTTTAACTTGAACCTATAGAATTGGTTCTTAGACTTGACCCAACTTCTCATGATAGTACCTCCATGCATGAAACGATTTGGCTCTGAATTATATTTGACCTTTAACCTTGAAGTGACCCCTTGAACTTCGACAAAGGCACCTGTTTTTTGTGCACGACACAATGTCTCATAAAGCTTTTCACTTCTGCAAAGTTTTTTGAAAACCCTTCCATGCTGGACAAAGATATAATCCAAACAGTCGACAACAACGAGTGGGGTTATTTACCCTCGGGACTTCGGTTAAAAACCATTGCCAAAGCATACGGCTTAACATAAAACTCAGATTTATAAAAACTATATAAAATCTCTTCTTTTAAAGTGTGTAAACATATAAAATCTTTGCAGTGCGGGTACGTGCTTTATATAAAAATCTAAGCTTAAAAGTGTATCAAAAGTAAATAAAATGACTGTTTCTAAATGAATCTTAGTAAGTAATAATAAGAAACAGTAATAACTGCTTAAAAAAAATAATTCTTAATTGATGCAAAACATGTGTGAGCTTTAAAAACAATAATACAACCTTTAAGGATAAACGCATAGGCGTGGGAAGTCAATTTGCATATTGAACTTGATGCTCCAAACGAATAGTAAATGGGCAAATCATAGTTCTCGTTACAGACCGGCTGACCAATCAGCTTGCAGCTTATATATAACCTTAGGATTGTGAGAATATGCACTGTAATGAACAACTGCAAAGAAATATTGAAAATAATTGATCTGCTAAATCAAAATATGCAGATTTTAATATAAAAATGATTTAGAATTAGAGACAATTAGTTCCTTTATGATCATTACATTATTAAATATGTTTAAAAAAAACACGAAGAAACTATGATATGTAATATGTCTTAATTTATTGATTTTTTTTCAGTTTAATGCTTAGATCGAAAAGAAGAGAGAGATCATAGCCCAACTGAATAAAATTTAATAATGGAAACACATAATTTTACATGTATTTCATTTTTTCTAAATCCATTGTTCAGCATATGCAGCAATGGGATTGTTGGAGCCTTTTTAACTTAGAAATCTGGAAGAAATATATGATTTAATGATAATATACTGTTCAGTATATTTGGAAATAAGTGTACAGTAGTACCGGTTCATTATTTAAAATATAATTATGAACAGTTTAATGTTTTACCAGATCAGTGGTTCAACATAGTTTTAAAGAAGATAATTGCATGTATTTGCAACTAATTTGTACTGCCGGTAAATAAATATGCAGAGATTTAGCTCTAGATTGCTTAGATATGAAGTTAAAATAATACTCTGAATATTATGAGTACAAGGAAGTTATGGAACAAATAATTGTTGCCAGTTACTATTGGATGAAGTAACATACCGCAAAAGCTCTATGTTTTCGGACTCTTACAAATAATTAAAAAAATTCTTGTCCAAAAATTTAGAGACATAAAATATTCCAAAATGTTGGGTGTGCAATTATTTTGGGACTAAGGGAAGATATTTAAATAACGTCCTTATACGTCTGTTTTTCTTCTTTTTTTGTGAAAACATACGGTTTTTTAATTATAATATTCGGTTTGTTTTTAATTCATGATATTCTGTTTAATAACATTAGAATGCTGTTTTAGTACCTTGGTTTTCCCCGATTTGAACAAACAAAAATCTATGAAAAACACAACGCGATAATAATGACACCTTTTTAGGTAATTTATAAGGTGTGCATCTTTTTAAAACTTTAAATTAATTACATATTTATGATAGAACCTTGAAAATAATGTTATACAAGAGGGCCCTGAGGGCCCTAGGACGCTCACCTAAGACCTTGTAACCCAATTGGAATTTGCATCTCCGAGGCGTGGCTTATTTTTTTATCAAATCAAGTATGTGTCATTTGTAGCAAAAAAAATTGAATAATGTTTTAAAACAAAAAAATTGCATCTCCAAGGCGTGGCTTATTTTTATCCCAGTGTCATAATATGAACAATCTTGAACAAACATCTGGGCCTTGCGGTTTCAGGTAAAGATGTTTGAAGTAACTTTGCTATTTAAGTCTTTGTAAAGCATTTGACTCCTAGGGATGCCAACAAATTTGACCCAGGGGCATAATTTGGACAATCTTGGGAGAGGACCACTATGCAATGTAACGTGCCAAATATAGGAAAGCTGTATGTCTTTGTAAAGCATTTGACCCCTAGGGATGCCAACAAATTTGACCCCAGGGGCATAATTTGGACAATCTTTGGAGAGGACCCACTGTGCAATGTAACGTACCAAATATAGGAAAGCTGTAGGCTTTGCCGTTTCAGAGGAGAAGATTGTTAAAGTCATTTTGCTATTTAAGTCTATATTGACCATGTGACCCCCGGGGCGTGACCATATTTGACCCCAGGGGCATAATTTGAACAACATTTGTAGAGGACCACTATACGGATGTTACATACCAAAAATGAAACCTCTAGGCCTTGCAGTTTCAGAGGAGAAGATTGTTAAAGTCATTTTGCTATTTAAGTCTATATAAACCATGTGACCTCTGGGGTGTGGTCAGTTTTGACCCATGGGGCATAATTTGAACCAACTTAGTATAGGACCACTTGAGGATGTTACATACCAAATACGAAACCTCTGGGCCTTGCAGTTTCAGAGGAGAAGATTTTTAAAGACATTTTGCTATTACAGTTGATATAAACAATGTGACCCCCGGGGCGAGACCAGTTTTTACCCCAGGGGCAAAATTTTATCAATCTTTGTAGAGAACTACAATATGATGTTGCATACCAAATTAGAAACCTCTGGGCCTTGCGGTTTCTGAGGAGAAGATTTAAAAAGTCATTTTGCTATTTAGGTCTATATTAATCAGGTGACCTCCGGGGCGTGGCCAGTTTTGACCACAGGGGCATCATTTGAACAATATTTGTAAAGGACCACTATTGGATGTTACATACCAAATATGAAACCTCTGGGCCTTGCGGTTTCAGAGCAGAAATTTAAGTTTATATAAACCATGTGACCCTCGGGGCGTGGCCAGTTTTATCCAAGGGGCATAATTTGAACAATCTGTGTAGAGGACCGCTATAAGATGTTATATCCAAATATGAAACTTCTGGGCCTTGTGGTTTCAGAGGAGAAGATTTTTAAAGTTTACACTTTTTAAATCTATTTTTAGCTATGGTGACCTACATATCCACCGGACCGTAACGATTTGAACAACTTTGAAAGAGGGTCACTTAATGATCATTCCTGTGAAGTTCTGTGAAAATCTGCCAAGTGGGTTAGGAGGAGATGTTGTTTAAATGAAAAGTTGACGACGCACGCACGCACGCACGCACACACGACGGAAAACGGGCGATCACAAAATCGTATTAACGTGAGTCAACATAACGTTTGCATGTGGATTTTCAGGAGTCAAACATGTCAAACAAAATTTCTGAGCATCAAAACCAATGGATATTGTCAATTCAATGCCTTGGAAATCGAGGCATTTCTTCAGAAATTGCGTCCACATGGACGCAAAGGAATTTATGTTGGGGATCATTTGATGAAAAAATGCGACAATGACGCAGGATTTGTTCGTCAGGGAAAACCCTGAAATACAAATGCGAATTACCGGTATCTGCGAATACAAATGTGAATTATGACGATAACAGTAATTATATGGTGACGGTTGTGGTATTGTTGGTGCAATGATGACGATAATAACAGAGTTTTTTTCACCTTTGGGGGAAAGGGGGCAGGGCCCTTTAGAAAAGGGAACTTTTGCGGTAAAAGGGAAATGTTTTTGCAGAGAAGCATTATAACTGTTTTATATTCTACTTTGTTTTAAAACATTCTTCAATTTTTTTTTGCTACAAATGACACATACTTGATTTGATAAAAAAAATTGAAGCATTAATACACGTAATCGAAGAGTTTGCGTTAATATCAGGTCTAACACTTAACAAAAACAAATGTAAAGTTCTAAAACGAGGCAGATTAAAATACAGTCAAACATAAGACTGTAAACATACAAATTTATTTTGAATTTCCAACATGCAAAAACGCTGGGTATGACGTTTAGAAACAATTTCGATGAAATAACACATTTAAACATTCCCCAAAAAGTAAAAGATTTTGAATGTTGTTTACAAAAATGTGAAAGATGGAACTTATCTCCAATAGGAAAAATAACAGTCCTTAAAAGTTTTGCATTAAAAAAATTAGTTTACCCATTTACGGTCCTGCCAAATCCTCCCAAAAATATTTTAACACAAATTAAACATATAAGTTTTAATCTGCTTTGGGATGGAAAACCAGACAAAGTGTCTAGAAAACGCATCGTCCAGGACCACACAGATGGAGGACTTAAAATGTTAGACATTGACTGTTTTTTAAAATCCCTCAAAGCAAGTTGGGTTAAACGTTTCATATTCCAACAAGAATAAAAATAATACAAATTTACAATAACATGCTTACAAACGTCGTCGGAAACTTAATTTTTAAATGTAACCTTAAGCCATCTGAAGTGAATGACTTAAAAGTAAAATCGGAATTCCTAAAAAATGTAATACATGGATGGCTCAGCGGAACCTATAACGAAGCCCATGTATCAGCCCCTAAGCACATTATTTGGAATAAGTCTTTGATAAACAATAACAACAAAACACTGTTTTATAAATCATGGTTTGACAAAGGAGTGCAATGTATAGAACATATTTTTGATTACAGAGTAAAACAGTTTTACTCCTTCTCAGAAATTAAACATTTATATAATATAGACAATGGGGATTTTTTTGAAATATAACAGTTTAGTGTGTTACATTCTAACTGAATGGAAACAAACATTACAGCAAAGTAACATTGAATATACTGTTTCCGAATATCTGGTAAACGAAGTCTAATATTCTACAAAAGTGTGTAAACTTGTTTACAAATTATTACTAAAACAAGAAATCCCCATTGATTTTAAACAATTGAATAAATGGAGAACAACATTTAATTCCCAAACTATAAACCCTAGCACTGTGTTTAGTCAACCATTGAAGATATCCATTGATACACAAATCAGGTACTTTCAATACAAATATCTTATGCAGATTATCCCAAACAATATACATTTATATAAATGCAAAATAACACCATCCAAACTATGTGACTTTTGCTCTATGTACCCGGAATCAAATTCACAGTTGTTCTGGGAATGCCATTATGTCCAAATGTTTTGGACGGACATAAACACTATACTCAAGAAAAACAAGGAACTGAAGAAAGTATAGAACTTAAGTTTACCATTATATCCTTTCGTAACTTCGAAACAGCAAACGAAAATAGATCTTTCTGTATTAACTTTATTTTAATGTTAGCCAAGTATTATATATTTAAAAGCAAACAAGAAAAACGTGTGCCACAGATAAACATCTTCCAAAGAGTGCTAAATGTTTTATGAGGCATTGTGAATTTTTAGATAAAAAATATTTAAAAAATATTTAAATTTAAACTTTTATTATGTATATTGCTAGAATGGAAACTTAGGGGGAAAAAAATTGGAAACTAGAATAATGTAATACAACTTGAAAATATCTATACAAATATTTAAATTTAAACCTTTATTGATGTGTGTATTGCTAGAATGGAAACTTGGGGGGGGGGGAACTTTGAAACTAGAATAGTGTAATACAACTTGAAAATATGTTTTTATTAATTTATGGAGATTTTGATGATAATGATGATGATGATGGACTTGGTACTATGATAATGATTGACATGGTCTGATGACGGTAATAAACTAACAACAAGCAAAATTATGGTTAAGCGCTTTTTGGAAAACATTTCTCTTTGAAGAGACCTCACTTCTCCCTAAATTGAACTGAGGGAGAAGTTACTTCTCCCTAAAATTTGTCCATAGGCTGAGCCCTGTTAGGCATCGCCTGAAAATAGAGGAAATAATAGCAACTACTAAAATCAAGAATCAAATACACCAAACACGTTGGAGACATTTCATTGATAAAACTGATCACCGCGATAACTCCATCCATACGCCTTAATCTCTTTTCAACGAGCTTTGTAGCTATTAAGAGTTACATTCCTGTCACTTACCAATTCTGATATAATTGTTGTTTTTTTATTATATTATTTAATTTATTTAAAAAACAAATCTTTTATTTTACTTAAACAAATAACTTAAATATGTTACTTTTATTTCATTTTCTACTATTTGTTCTTTAATTAACACTTAGGTGTTTTAAATTTTATATTATTAGCAAAAATATGTTTGGTTTAACCAATCCATTATTTTTATAACAATTGTTTTTTCTCTCTCATATTTTTCTGCCTGTTAAAACAACAACACCAAAACTTTGTTTTCTAGACGTACTTATGCATCGCTAAATATGGTGTATGTTGTTATGATCAAATAGGTCTATGGAAATAAATGAATTTGGAAACAAAAATTGCTTGGATTGTTTACGAAAATTCCTCTATCGTAGTCAATTTTTAGTCAGTATTTAGTTGATAAATAAAACGGTAGGCATTAATTACAAACAAAATATGATAAATATATAACTATCATTTTCGAATAGAAAAAATGCCCCAAAATTAATAATCATAAAACTGCAAAGCGCTGGTTAGAAAATATAATGGTTACATTCTCTCATCAAGAATGAATTGCTCTCTGTCTCAATAAGTACATGTGACAGTGTGAATGCCATCAATGAGTTTGTAACATTTATCATAATACGTATAAAATGTAATAAACATTTATGATTTTAAATGAAATGGCATGAAATTAAATTTAGAATGGTTACCGCCCATTGCTGCTTACATCACGGACATTAGCCAGCTTGTAATTTTTACAACCCCGCCAATTGCCCGCTCATTATCAATAAAAAAGAGGTGCTTACATGAAATGGTGCGACATGGACAGATCCTAATTAATGAAATTTACTACAGTTGATAATAAGAAGGAAATATGTGTGTTTAATTGCGACAATTGCATCAATTGTATTGTTTCTTTAATTATAATAATCAGTATCACCTACACTTAATTACAGTGCATGCCGTGGTTCCAGTATCACCTACACTTAATTACAGTGCATGCCGTGGTTCAAACAGGTTACTTCAATGAGTGGCAGTGTTTTTTTCCAATCCCTTGTGAATGGGGCTGGGGTCCTTAGAATTGTGAAAATTAGCGCCGTAATACCATAGTTTGTGAAAACAACATTTCGACCTCTTACGTATGAACTATTTTATCAGGGTTCAATTACACAATGTTGTAAACAAATTTAATTGAATTTGAACATATTATATGGAAAAATTCCATGCAATCAAAATAAAGCACATAAAGACAGACTTAAACTTACTGGCAATTGGGAATTTTAATGGAAAAAAACTGAGTGGGCAATTGTTATATTCAATTATAACATGATACTCGCTGAATTTTCTAAAGATAAAGAACAGAATCATGTTGATAAACTACCCAATAAACAACACAAAATGTAGTCCCGTTTCTGAGCGCAGAATAGTAAATTAAAAACAAGCACACCGCCTCAGGGTGCTGGACGCTTGACTTAATTGTGTTTATATTGTTCTGGCCTTTTGTTAAAAGAATGGGTTCATCACTGAGATGAAGTGTGGGTTCATCACTGTGATGAAATGTGCTGAATTTTAAGTCAGTAACTCTTATAGATCATGAGAAATTTGACCTTAAGCAAAAATTCTAAGTTGAAAAAAGGCAATAACCCCACCAAATTCCTTGGTATAGTTAACTCAACTTGTTTACAGAATGGGTTCATAACTTTGATAAAGTATTTTGAGTTTCAAGTCAACACCTCTTATAGCTTGTGTGAAATTTGACCTAAAGCGAAAATTCTAAATTAAACTAGACATATGTCCGTAGGTCACGGAAGCCCCCACATTCCTCTGTTTGTCACAAAACTCTGCTGATGTCGGAACAAATGTACCAAAATACCCAAGCGCACAAGTTCACATTCTGATGAATATGTTTATAAACTTTCATCATTCTAGCAGTTATATTTTTTGAGTTACACGCGACACAAATCCAAAATATCATTTTTTGCTAAAACAAAAGGTCATAGCTCAACTGATGGCGTAAACAACTGCACAAAAATACCCAGGTGCACAAGTTCACGTACTGATTAATTTGTTTATAAAGTTCCATCATTTAAGCAATAATACTTTTTTAGTTACACGCGACACAAGTCCAAAAATGTCAATTTTCGCTAAAAAAAGGGCGATAACTCCGCTGATGTCCGAAAAACTGCACCAAAATACCCAGGTGCACAAGCTCAAATGTTGTTTAATATGTATGCAAAGGTTCATCACTGTAGCAGTAATACTCTTTGCGTTATGTGCGACACAAGTCCAAAAATATAACGTTTTGCTAAAAAGAGGACCACAACTCCACTGATGTCTGAAAAAAACTGCACTAAAATACACAGGTGCAGAAGTTCACATGCTGATTAATATGTTTATAAAGTTTCATCACTCTAGCAATACTACGTTTTGAGTTACACGCGACTTAAGTTCAGAAATGAATTTTTTTTGCTAAAAAAGGGCAATAACTCCGCTGATGTCGGAAAAAACTGCACCAAACTACCCAGGTGCACACGCTCACATGCTGATTAATATGTTTGTAAAGTTTCAATACTATAGCAGCAGTACTTTTTGAGTTACGCGCAACAAGTCCAAAAATATCATTTTTTGCTAAAAAAGGGCCATAACTCCGCTGACGTCGGAATAAACTGCACCACATTACCCAGGTGCACAAGCCCCAGTGCCAATGAATATGCTTATAAAGTTTCATCACTCTAGCATTTTTTGAGTTATGCGCGACACAAAAATCCGACGGACGGACGGAAGGCCAAAGGCAAATCTATATGCCCGCCCCATCTAAAATGGGGGCATAAAACATGGAAATTACTCAAACGAAATCCTTGACATAGTTACCCCCTCTTGTGTACAGAATAAATTTATTACTGTGATCGAATACTTTGAGTTTCAAGTCAACACCTCATACAGGTATTGAGATATTTTACCTAAAGCGAACATTTGAAGTTGAACAAAATGGTAATAACCAGTTACCTCCTCATGTCTGCAGAATGGGGTCAGCACCCAGTCTCCGCAAAAGTCGTAAGACCTCGGACAAAAGCCAGTAAAAAAGCCAGTATGAGGTCCAGTTAAAAGTGGAATTATCACATGAGTGACGGATATACCCTGACAATATGGGCTTGTCACAAAACTTTGGCATCCATTCAAAAGAAATGGACAGAGAGAGAATGCTTTAATTTGTGAATAGTCAACAGTGTATTTGGAAAAATGTAATTTCAACAGGAGCCATAACTCTGTCAACATTTAGTGGTTTGTAACCAAATTTAAATTTGATCTGTATTTTATGATATTACACCTATGTACCAAAAATAATTTAAATATGTGAAGCCTTTCATGAATTATTGTCGAAGTTTTTCAGGAATTTAAGTCAAAAAGGGGCCATAACTGTGTCAAAACTTAGTGGTTTGTAACCAAAGTCGAACTTGACCTGTATTTTATGATGCTACACATGTTTACTAAGAATTATTTGACTCCGTCAAGCCATTGTTGAGTTATCGTCAGGAAACCATGTTATTAGGTAATTTAAGTCAAATAAAGGGCCATAACTTTGTTAAAATTTAGTGGTGTGTAACCAAAGTCGAACTTGACCCGTATTTGATGATGCTACACATGTATACCAAGAATTATTTGACTCCGTGAAGCCATTCTTGAGTTATCGTCGGGAACTAATGTTTTTAGGGAATTTTAAGTCGAAAAAAGGACATAACTGTGTCAAAATTTAGTGGTTTGTAACAAACATCAAACTTGACCTGTATTCTATGATGTTTCACATGTATACCAAACATTATTTGAATATGTCAAGTATGGAAAGATCTAGGATCTAAAAAGGAACAGGACGCTACTAAAAAGGAACAGGGGGCAAAACCGGACCAGTTTGTTGACATGTTTAAATAATTTGCTAAATCCAGGGTTTTAATGAGTCTAATGCTTCTCATGAAGCTTTTAAAGCATAGTCTATTCATAAGCAATTGAATATTTGCAAAACTATGGTGAATTTCAAACGATATTTAACATGTCTGTATATACCTGCCCAGAGGGGCAGCAGATGGGAACCAAAAAGGAGCAGGGTGCAGCACCCTGCTATTTCGCTCTAGATCTTTCCCTATGAGTTATTATCTTGAGTTATCATCCGGAAACAAAAAACCAACAGACCGACAGACAGACCGGCAGACCGACAAGCTCACTCCAATATATCCCCCCCCCTAAACTTCGTTTGTGGGGGTATAATGACCAGAACACTGGCCGTCCTGTCTGGTGAAAACTTATAGTCAAGTACTTTTTGTAAGCTAAATCTTTTTGAATGATTAGTACAATGGAGTTCAGACCAGTTATTATTAAAAGATTACCAGATCTTATGGCCAGTAAGGGATTTGGGACTTTCGCGGACACTGAGCACCATATATAAGTATCTTGAGTTACAATTTAATGCCTTTGATAAGTATTGAGATATTTTATATTTAACAAAATAATGTCAAAATATTCAAAGTTTTAAGTCCAAACAAGGGCAGATAACTCAGAAAATACAAATCACAGGGTTACCTGTCTTGTTGTAATGAATTACCCTTTTGATGGTTAACAAGCTTTTGAGAAATGGACTCTGACAAAAAAAAAAAAAAAACTTAACTAACGCAGACGCTGACGCAGACGACAGAGCGACGACAATAACTCGACATTTTTCTGCGAAAAGTGGAGCTAAAATGTAGTTCTTATTGTGTCAGATCATGTTAGAATCAAAATACATTTTGCATTATCGGTGTTTAATGGCCAATAAACAACACTTTGTCATTCTGATGCATAGCTATTATACCACTCTGAATAACGCCCTTGTAGGTCAATTCCTACGCAGGATAACTCCAAATCATTGTTTATTGGCACTGATACATATAAATTATTTCTTAAATTTCTTATACTTTATTGTGTAAGTTAACTATGTATTATTGTTAAATGCTGGAAGTAATCTTTAACAACCTGTACTGATTTGCAAATATCTAGAGTTAGTAATTATTCGTTTATACAGCCCTAATTCTTGGTCTGATTTGGCATATAATCGATACCAGCCGAGCTTCGATGGTCAAACAGTCTGCACAATATTTTTTGAAGGCATTGGACGTTCGGGCATAATTGGAAATTGACGGGAAGCAAAATGATAATAAATGAAGATTCCATTGACAGCCAACGTCATGTCTTTTGTCGACAGCATATGGATGACACAGGAGAGGTCCCATATACCAAACTAATATAAGCTCACCAAAAACCTTATGCTAAGGTGAGCCAAAATCTTCCTGGACATGAAACTGGTACTTACCTACAACGAACAGGTACATATCCTAGAGTTTTAATGTTTCGCTCTGCTGCGGTGACCCGATAGTGGCTGTAGACTAGTTGAAATCCTCGACAGCGTGTTGAATGACCTTACTTTTTGAGGTTTCAAATTGATAGTACTAGTCATTTCTGTGTCTTAACAATTTGTCTCTGGCAAGTGATTGTGCGAGAAAATCAATATAGCGGTAAATTAGTATTGACTCCTCCAATGACAATTCGCCTCGCCACTGTCATTTGACTGTTTAAATGATGGTTTGTCTGAATGATAAATAAATCGCACCACTTTGATAACAGTGGATCTATTGATTATTATATTAATACATTATATTACATATAGTAATGCAACAATTTTACAACACAATCCATTTAGTGAAAACAGTTTTTAAATAACAGTTCACATGTGGTATTATAAGATGAACACAAACACACATTATACATGTGCACCACAAAATTAAAACATAGGTATAGTTATTTACCATATAACCAAGTAGTAGGCTACATTTTGATAATTAAGAATACAACCTACATTGGTGTCACAAATAACAATGACATTGTACTGCAGTCGCTATCTTTAATTAGCAGCCAAACAACAGTATGGGTCAGGAAAACTTGCTTCATGCAATACACGCGGAAGGTGTTAATGGCATGTTTAGATCAATACTAACCTATCTGAACACAATTAACATTATCAATACAATGCAATTGCTTTTGGGCTAATAAGTTACTACATAATAATTTGCGATAAAAGTACATCTGAGCATTGTTAGCAACTTAGATCACCAATAGGGTTGTTTTTAGCTGTTAAAGCCATTATTCAGACATTCAGAAATTAAGATTTCACAATTCTTTGCGCTACAATCTTTTTACACCACTGCCAATACACAAACGCAATCATAGGAAATTATGTTACATTGTAGATATCAGCAATTTTTGCTTTTGTGCGTTTTTGTGGCAAAAGCGTGGGTTTTAAATGATGCATACTGTAAACCTCATGAACAGTAAAATATAGGCATTTCAGACTTAGACTTAATTTTACATGTTGTCATACTGTAGTTTAATTTGAATAATAAACAACTGAATAAAAGTTAAACACATATTTATGTATGAAACACATTATGAATGTTACCATTTATCAATACATGCGAGTAAGTCATGTTTATGTTTTGGGGTCGCACAAGTATGCTAGTGTATACATGTTTTCATAATTGACATATTTCAATTAAAATGTTGTAATGATAAACATTTTGTATTTTCTATAAATATTATAAAAGTACAATAGTTGAGACGATGCATACTCCTATGTACAACAATTCTTACCGTATTTTTATTTCGTTATGTTTTTTTAAGACCGAAGTTTCAGCGTTCAGATATATTCTGAACGCGAATTATTTCAGCTAGGACGACGCCTATGTTTGGCCCCTGCTTTATAAGGTTAAAAAGCTTCTCATGGGGCAAAACTCCGTTTATTGTTTGTTTATTGCAGTCAAATGCAATTATTTATGAAATATTAACAAAAAATAACGTCAAGACTTTTCAAACAGATAAAATGAAATATACAAAAACGAAGATATCACAAGTGGTGCAAATCATTAAAATATCCCAAGCACTTAGCCAATCTGTTAATCTGTTTACAGTTAATGGTACATTCTACACCGTAACGTTTTCACCTGCAGACAGGTTTGTTCATGAAACATTAGAGTCAGTCGTGAAAACATGTTTCATTTTTCAAATATAATCATTGGTACTGTTAAAAATGGTTCGCAGACACTTCTCAATTGCAAACATTAACTTATGTATGTGTTTTTTTTTTTGTTTAACTTCAGCAAAGGAATCTGATAAACCGATGTTTTACTTCTTCGATTGAAAGCGATATTTCAATTTCGTGACGTTTCAATGTTTGCATGTTAAGGTGCTACTAAATATTTTATTCGTGAAAATTGTAGTCGAATGAAAATTTATTACGAAAAATAAAGTTTGTTATCGGACACGGGAATACAGTCGGACACCTTAATTATGAGCGTATTTTACGCTGACACCTAGATCTATATATATTGCGAATGGTAATATTTGTTTAGCTGAATTTTGGTGTCTGCTCTCTGTAATATGACTATATATCTTAAATATGTGTTTTTGATATACAGTAATGAATACTGGTGTGCTCGTTAAGATCAATTTTAACTCAAATATGGAAATTCAATATATCAACCAAAACTGGAAACATAAAACAGGGCTAAAATATTTAGCCACACCTCTCTTTTCTAGGCTCCGCCTATTCACCGCTTTTAAACGGTCGGACCGACTGCGCATGCGTATCGATTAATCGCTTAAGAACGCGCTAGCGGTGAAATACGTAATTCAAGGGATTAAAACGGTTGAAAAGCGCTGAAAACTGTTGAAAAGCGCTGAAAAAATATTAAACGGATGAAAACGCTTTTAAACGGATTTTTAAAGCGATTATCTACCGATGTATCGCGGAACACAAACGGTGACCCCACTGTTTGAAGGGATTCAAATAAAACTTCATGTAATGATAGAGGACAATGAGAGGAAGGGCAGTGTACAGGAACCATAACTCTTTCTTCAATATTTTAGCAGTTATTGCGCTTTGTTCAATTTTCTTGTGCGGATCATATCTCCTTTAGTATTAAAGGGATTCAAATGAAACTTCATATATAGATAGAGGACAATGAGAGAAAGTGCAAAGCAAAAAGACCACAACACTTGCTTCAATATTTACAGAGTTATTGCCATTCGTTTAATTGAATTGTGCGGAACTTAACTCCATTAGTATTGAAGGGATTGAAATGAAATTTCATATAATTATATAAGAGAATGACAGAAAGTGCAGAGCACATGGGCAACAACTCTTTCTTCATTATTTACGGAGTAATTGCCCTTTGTTTTATTTCTTTATGTGTAGCATTAATTTTTTGCGCGGAGCATAACTCCATTAGTATTAAAGGGATTCAAATGAAACTTCATATAATGATAGAAGACAATGAGAGAAAGTGTAAACCACAAGGACCATACATATTTCTTCAATATTTACAGAGTTATTGTCCTTTGTGGAATTTTCTTTTGCGGAGCATAACACCATTAGTATTGAAGAGATTCAAATGAAACTTCAAATAATGGTAGAGGACAATGAGAGAAAGTGCAGATCATAAGAACTACAACTTTTTCTCGAATATTTAAGGAGTTATTGCCATTTGTTTTATTTCCTTATGTCAAGCATTACTTTTCTTGTGCGGAGCATAACACCGTTAGTATAGAAGTAATTTATATGAAACTTCATGTAAAGCTAGACGACAATGAGAGGAGGTGCAGTGCACAAGGACCATAACTTTTTCTTCTATATTTACAGAGTTATTGCTCTTTGTTTAATGTTTTTGGGCTGAGCATAACTCCATTAGTATTGAAGGGTTTCAAATGAAACTTCATATAATGATAGAGGACAATGAGAAGAAGTGCAGAGCACAAGGACCACAATTCTTTCTTCAATATTTACTGAGTAATCGCCCTTTGTTTATGTTTTGTGCAGAGCATAACTCCAATAGTATTAAAGGAATTTTAAATAAAACCGAATATATTGATAGAAGACATTAAAAGGAAATGCAGATAACAAGGATCAAAACTTTTTCTTTAATATTTATGGAGTTGTTGCCCTTCAGTTTTCTTGTGCACTGCATGACTCCATAGTATTGAAGTAATTTAAAATAAAACCGCATATATTGATAGAGGATGTTGAGAGGAAGTAAAGAGTACAAGAACCATAACTCTTTTTGTAGCAAGCGTCATTTTTGGCAACAAGTAACTGACATTGTGGTGCCTTCCTCTGACAAGAATACGCTTCAGGGACATACGTTATAACCCGTGACGAGCCTTGTTTGTTCAATCTTGACCAGAGGTGCACGGTTTGTGTATGACCATCAAATCGCGAATGGTATCGATGATGGGCGAAATCGGACCAGGAACCTTAGAGTTATTACCCCTTTTTCAAGGCAAAATGCAGACTTTGTATAATTTTAATTAAGTTCTCATCCAATCATGACCAAACTTCCACAGCTTGTGTTTGACTAAAAAGTCTCAGTTGAAGCCAAATATGGGCAAAGTTGGACCACAAACAGCGCAGTTAGGCCCCTTGATTGCATTTTTTTTTCACAGAGACTTCAGTTGTCTTTTAATCTAAACAGAACTTCCACAGTTTGTGTATTATCAAAAGATCAGAGCAGACGCCGGACGCCCAGACAATGGGCCGAATTGGACCACAAACACCATAGTTATGCCCCCTTTTTTGTTCAAGAATAGGCAGAAATTGCATTTTGCCTGCTAGAGACTTCATTTTTCTGTCCAATCTAGATCCGCGCCAGATCTCAGGAACTAATAGATCGAATTCAATGAAACTGTATATGCATCAGCCCAATTCAAAAGACCTGTCCGTAATGTCAGGTCGTTTCAGTCTGATGATTTTTCAGGAAATTGTTGCCCTTTGATTATACATTGGCTGTTGTGCCTGTCACATAATAACATAGCCATGGATAGAGGGACTTCAAAACTTCTTGGTACAAATGTTTACTGCCAGAAGCTAGCTTGTATCTTTAATGAATCGTGTCTCTAGATCAAAGGTAAAGGTCACACATAGAGGTCAAAGGTCAAAATTGGCACTTTGCTTTTCCGTGCTTTAACTTGCCATGGATTTTAAAACTGCCTGGCACAAATGTTAACCTCCATGAGACAGCATGATGTGCACCTATACCAGTTCCGTAGATCAAAGGTGAAGGTCACACTAAGAGGCCAAAAGTCCAAATCAGCTTTTTGTTTGTCTGAACTATGATCTGGCAATTTATTGAATTTATTGAAAGATTTTCAAATTAATTGGCACAAATGTTTGCCTAAATGAGACGGCATGTCGAACACAAGAACCAGAACTGTAGATCCAATGTCAATGTTAAAGCTCAAAAATCGAAATTGGCAGGTCCTTAGGTTTAGGATCAAGGCCACAGTTAGAGGTCAATGCGGCCTCGGGGAGAATTCATCTTTCTTCCAATCTTGACCAAACTTCCAAAGTGTGTGTGTAACCATGCGCTTCAAGCGGTAGCCAACAATGGGCCGGATTGGTCTACAAGCACCACAGTTATGGCCCCTTGTTTGTGGAAAACTGCAAAAATTACCTTTTTTCTTGCATGGAGATTTATTTTTTCATTCAATCGTCATCAAACACGACAGGCTTGGTATGACAATACGATCTCAGCACAAGCAGTAGAAGAGACAGATCATGATACGTACGCTGGGGTTATTTTTCCTTAAATGTGAAAGTAAATGTAAAAATGAACTTGATGCAAGACAGGGATTTCATTTTTTCAACTAAAAACAAAATTGTCTAAACAATGTGTTTATGACCATCAGATCTTAATCAAAATTGAATATATGACGGGTAAATGGTAATAACCTTTACTCGTTGGAACAAGCCGGCAATCATGACATGACATGACATGACGTCGTCATTACCTTTCAGAACAGCATTTTTAACACCATTCCTCCAACACTCTCTGCGAAAACTTGGCTACCACTGTAGAGAAAATATACCCAGGTCCATACTTGTTTATGGCCATGAGATTTTTGTTTGTCTTCGACAAGCTTTGGCAAGACAAGGAGCAGAAGAAAAACATTTCTGAGAGTTAATCAGCTAGATAAATTATTTAAGGACATTATGGCGTACATTCCCACATTTGTTCAAGCCTGTTACAACAGTTAGGATTTCATCTTTGCCAGTATGCAGGTGAGCCCTTTGGGCCATCATGTACCCCTTGTTTCTGTTTGGAATACAAAACAATCAACTAAGTTAGGCAATGAAATAATGGTGGTTCCAACACCTGGTCACTATAACTATACATTTTTACTTTGGTCAAATATTTCTTTTTGAGTGTGAACGACCTGTTGTTGATTGTAAACTTCTATAATGGTCATTTTAAAATACATAATTGGCGAAGTGTTCGTTCGAAACAGTACATGTTTTAAAATTGATCAAATTAATGATAGTAAACGATTAAATAATGTATAATATATGTTACAGGCCCAGGATTTAGACGTGCAATCCTACGCGGAAAAAGGTGGCTGTTGTTCGCAGTTTTAGGTAAAGTACAAACAAATTCCTATTACAGCAACAAGAATAATACTTGCAAAATCAACTACTAATACTACAATAAAACAACCACAATAACAACAACTACTACTAGTACTATTATTTCTGCTCAAGTACTCGATTACTACTACTGCCACAACTACCACTGCTGCATTTATATTACTAATAATGTAATGTGTACAATATAAGTTGAGGTTAAGAATAATATAACGTTGAGGCTAGTGGGGGCCGTTATTTTATTCGTGCTGAACCAGATATATTACACCAGGCAGTAACCTGTTTGTCTATTGATCATTTCACGGTTTTCAAAATATTACAGCAAACTATCTTATTTTTATATTAAAAACTAGGAGCAGCGATGATTTTGCTGAACCGGCTTTTACATATTCACGTGCATGTAAAGATCGATGTCTACATGTTCATTGGATGATACCCTATTATTAACATTTCGTAATGATAAACATGTTCACTACGGATATATATATTACACACACGTTCCTGCATATATTATTGAAAACGCATTCTGTCATGATTTGCAGCCATCACTTTTATCGGAAAACACACGTCACCGAATTGTTTTCAGACGCCATTTTGGAGTTGTGTTTTGAAATTGACATTTTCAAGATCGTGTTAAGATTGATTAAAATGTGATCAACATTTGGTAACAATGTTTGTGTCTTCACATAAACTTATCCGAGTAGCGAGTTGTAGTAAATTTATTTGGAATTTATTGAAATATTGGTGTATAGATGCTTGATTGTTCATTACTGTAACAAAGTGCGCGATTATGTAAATATTTAAAAATAAAGTTTTTGTGAGTTATGCTTAATAAAAATAAATACATTATAAACGTTCTTGGTATCAAATTGTTTATTTTGTTGAATTTGAATCATTTTTTCTTCAAGCTTTGACTTTAGAGTTGATTCAGAATAATATAAAGTACAACCAATCAATGACTGATATAAACGCTAGCTACTTGATCTAAAAAATAAATATGAGTGCTGTTGATAACAAATCTTATGTTTTTATAACAAGGTAAAGGAGGTTGAATTTGTCAACAAATTTGCATACATAGTCTTAACTTCAGGCGGATACTTTTCACCAAATATGAATCATAAGCAGAATAGGCCCTGTTTTATAAGCTAAAAGCAAAGTTAATTCAGTTTCCGGACAAAAAGTTAGTCACCGTTTATACTCACTTGACAACTTATTGAACGTTTTCTTAATTACGGAAGTGATGTGTGTGACTTAAATAATAGTAAATGCATTTAAAGAATGCACTTAGTTTTTGCAAGACTTTGTTAGTAGTAAGACAACAGACACAAAATAATCTCATATACGCGGAGCTGGGACAAAATCCGCTTATTTGTTATCAATACTTTAAAGTTATAAACAATTGGTTACAGTTCTACAGTGTGATAATGTTAAATTTGTCAACGTTGTACATAATATAGTATTAAATGATTTTGAAATGTACCCATAAAAATTGTCTTGGGTTAAAATATTAAAAACTGTACTAGATAATCTAGGTTTAGCTAAGTACGGTACATCCTGTGTGTTGGTAATGTTATAGTTGTTATATCAATTGTTAACCAAAGAATCGCAGATATTTATATATAAAATTTGTCTGCGGATCTTCTAAATACAACTAGAGGAAAACAATAAAGCTTACCTCGGAAATTGTGTAAACTAAACAATGTTCAGAATTGCCTTACCCCGTTTAAGAATTTCAGCCCAAAGACTAGAAGTACAGTCAGGCAGATGGCATAACAAAATATCTTAAAGTGTAAGAAAATGAATTACTGTAATGTACTGGAGGGCGAATTCTATTTTTTTGTTAGAATGTAGGGTATTTATTGATTTTCGAAAACAATATATTGGTGCCAATATGATAAAATATATTGAACTAATGAAATCGACAAACGGACTGACTGTTAGAAGGCGTTAACCTAAATGTGTAAACCCTTTTCCTTGTGAACATAATTAGTTTACAAATTAAGTGTCTCCAAAACAGTTAAGCATATGGTAGGTGAAGACTTACTTATGAATTGTATTGCCAAAATGAATCTCTGTACTATGTGTATGTATTTATAGAAATGTAAAGTTTGTCATTACAATATGCATAGATAATGTTAACCTATAAACTTATATAACTTTTATGGCCATTATATATGTTTATATATTTGAACCTGAATGTTATTTATCAATGCATTGTATTCGCTTATAGTTGTGTATCAATTTATACCCATGGGCATATTGCCTAAAGTATTAGAAATACTACTATCACTACTACTGATAATATCACTAATTATTCTTGTATTCTCACTACTATTCTACTATAATTACTGCTGCTTGGATTCTACTTGGATAATCGACTTGGAAAAGTCACCAGTTTCAGCCGCCGCTGTTCTCTACTGGTTGATAACTGACTTCGACCCAATGGCCCGTTTTTCCCGCCATAAAGATGAAGAGGCAAACCCACACCCGATAATTCAACATGCGACGGAAACAGCGAATCAACCGGTGACACAGTCCATGCCGAATATTTCAAAGACAGTGACAAAAGGTATTTATAGTGATTTTGCTTTACAAATGTTCCTTTCTGGTTTATATATATCTCGTGTTTTTCTGCCGATAATAGTACGATTCCTGCACACGTTCAACAAATGATTGTAAACATTATACAAACGTCACTCTTTTCTCAAAATGAGTGTTAAACTCATAAAAACGTCCACCTTTTTCATATAATTTATGATTCAGAAAATCTTCCAAACTTATCTGCTGATAAATATGTGACAACTGTCCCGTTCTGCTGATAATAGTAAGAATCATACAAACGTCCATCATTATCTTTTCATAAGAACAAGAATCTTACACACGTGAAACCTTTTCAGCAGAATGCAGTTCATTTTAAGAATTATACAAATATCAACCATTCTTCTCATAAGTGCTAGAATGATACACACGTAAAACCTTTTCTGTAAAACGCAGTTAATTGTAAGAATAATACGAACGTCTGCCTTTTCAAAAGCAACCCGTGCAGTAATAGGCGTGAACTATTATTCCATTTAAAGTGTATTGCTTTTGTTACACAGCGTACTAATACATTTTATAATGAAGTAATAAAGATAGCCAATATGAGAAACTAAAGAAATAGTAAAAGTGTATTTATCTTACCTGTTTCCAGGCAAAGTGAAGATTTTTTATGCTTGAATGTGCATCAACCAACGTGTTATTGCAAGCGTTTAAATAATGGCAAAACCTATTTAATTCAACCTAAGTCAAAAAGCTATTAACACTCTTTATCATTATGGGCTCTGATTTAATGTTTTAGACAGACTGATAAACACTAAATGTAAATGTAAATTATTATTCACATCTAAAATTAGAAAGTTGAACTTCAGTTAATTCGATAGAAAGGGAACGTATATATTAGAACATCTATCAATAAAGGTACTAGTGTATAGGTCGTAATATTTGCACCCATTTCAGAGTGTGAACCTAAATCCAATTAATAATGTTGTCATTTTCACAGCAAGACGATGTTTACTTTTATGAATATAATGAGACTTAACGTCCATCTCTATTCTTATAGTATTTCGAAACCTGCTTGCAGGTGTACAGAGACTAACCCCCATAGTGTACAGTGAACCTTGCAGCGGAACCATCAACGACTCACGTCGAACCACGTTATTCCACGGCTATGACAAAGTACAGCACTACATGAATGGTATTGCTGTGAAAGCCTTATTTCTTATACATACAAATACACATGCCTCAAAAGCAGAGAAGATCAAAATGTTATTATTACGGGAAGTTTCCGCAATAAAGGCCAATGTGGTTGACCGGAATGGAAAATAAAACTGAAATCACTAGTTTATTGGACATCACCTAGGCCTAGGGACCCTGTGCCCAAAACATTGAAAACAATAAACGTTAAACCAAACTGTATTTGAATCTAGGGCCAATGTACATTGGAATCTTTAAATCAATAAACATCCAATCTTCACGCGATTAGATGTAGAACCACGGCGTCAATGAACGTTTAAAACAATCCGCTAAATTTCACTGTTGTAATTAATTACTAAATTCTAAAAATATATACACATGTCGTACGAATGTTCTGTTATAGGTTATGGCACAATAGCATGGTCACCACCACCAAATGTGTTTGCCTTCATATGCTTTCACTTAAGGCCGCTGTAGTACATGGTTGGCGATAAATACAGGACATAATTATGGGCTAATAAGAGTATTTTCCATTTTATTAAAAGTCTCCTGATGCTGACCCCTTTTGTTTTATTTAATTCATTAATGATCTGTTTGGCTCTAAAATTTATTCTGATCACAAGACTAGATACCTTCTGTAAAACTTTATTATGTGACTTTATTGAGAACTTATGAGAGTCAAGCACCGTTATAATGTTCGTAATTCAGAAATAAGTACGACATCATGTCCTCTACTATCCCGTTGACCGTTCTGGTCGAGTCCGTCGCTAACAAAGCGAACCGTTTTTATGAGCGTGTCACAGGGTGAGAAAATTGTGCGGCTAGTCCGGGACTCGAACCCGGGACCCCTCGCTATCAGGACGAGTGCTCTCCCGACTGAGCTAACCGAGCCGCCACACAACTTCTCCCCTTTAAGCGACCAAGTTCATGCTGTGACATACACCCTCGCTCAAATATGAATTTGTCCTCGAATTCAGGGATTCATTGTGTTATATAATTACAACGGGCCGTCGGAGAGTTAACCCGGTGACGTCACGGTCCCACGTTGGGCGCCAAATGTCACAGGGTGAGAAAATTGTGCGGCCAGTCCGGGACTCGAACCCGGGATCCCTCGCTATCAGGGCGAGTGCTCTCCCGACTGAGCTAACCGGGCCGCCACACAACTTCTCCCCTTTAAGTGACCAAGTTCATGCCGTGACAAACGTCAACTGTATATGAATAAATAATTTATCACATTCATACCTTGTTTTCCGTATAATACAGCCATTACGAATATTTTCATTTTACACATGTGTAAGATTTTTTTAGATCGTTTTCATTGGCTACATATTCTTTGACTGACCAATGCCGTTATTTTGGTGAAATGACGTCGTGAACGTGAAATGACGTCACGTCTGTACACAACTTTTAAGATTTATTAACATCTTTTAGTAAAATTATAAGGCTTTTTTCGTTTAAAAGCCTAAGATAAAACAGATCGGACACTCGTTGTCATTTTATACTATATTTTATTAAACTCGTTAAGGAAATTCGTTAGTAACCTCCTTTATATCTTACACATTTGTATCATCTTGTATTTATTTGCCAGACTTATTCGGAAACTTGTCAGACATAAACACGCTGCCTAAAGACGCTGACCCAGTGTTTATAACTGGAGTTTCCTCTAATCACTTGCACGAGTCCCTAGACATGTTCAAGAACTTCAATTCTGTGGTTAGGAAAATGAAACCAAAACTGAGAATGATATTTTATGACTTGGGGCTGCAAGCTGGCGAACCAGAAAAAGTAAGGCTATCTTATTGTCTCTTAAACATCTTAACTGTATGTTATTACTTTACGCCTTTGGTTTAATAACGCAATACCTTGTGCCAATATCAGAACACTTAAAAATGATAATTATGTATAATTTAAAAATAAATGAAATATTTTAAGCACCTTTTTCTTTTCTTTTTCAATTATCGAAGTTTCCCAGGATTTTGTCCGGAATAACATTTTGTAAGTTAATTGTTAACGGATTGGTCAATGATAGTATAAATACTTTTCGAAAGATGGATTACTTTGACGGATATAATAAATCACAAAGATGCACTGGTTGGTTGGAAGGACAGAAACAGGCATTTTGTAGTAGATCGATTTAAATTCGGGTAACAACTATGTATTTTGGATCCGCTACGTTTTTTGCTCCTTTATTTAAATGTCTTTATCATCAGCGATACTCGTAAAGTTTCCAATATAAGATCATGATTTTTAAATGTTTTCTTGATTAGGTTCCTTAAATACAAAGTACAGGTTTTGTTATAATTATAATGTTTCAGTCTGTTAGTCAATTCTGAATTTCGTTGGGTTTTTTGTTTCAGGGAGCTGAATTGGGAATACTATTATACGATGTTTCGCTTCGTTTTTTATGAAAACGAGTTTCCTTTTAACAATGCGGCTAAGGTTTCAAAATAAAAAAAAGAACCATAGCAGTATTCCTTCAGCAAGAATTATGATATTAAAATACATTTTGTGAAACTGCAGGAGAAACCCTTTATAGCATGACATTGACGTGCCCGTAAACATAGATAGGATACTATTCCTAATATAAACTACCCTGCAACATTTTGTGCGTGTTTCAAACCACAAGTCAAACGTTTCTATGTATGTGTAAGGCTTATAGTGGAGCCCTTTATTAATGTCATCCTATTTTAATTCGCGTTGTTAACCTATTTGTTTTTAGATAAAATCAATATGTCAGTGTGAATACAGACTGTTCCCATTTGAAAGGTTTCCCGATCACGTGAAACAACTCAACACCTATGCCTTCAAACCGCTGTCAATATTGGTAAGGTATATGTAGATGCTGTGGTGGCTTTTAGAACACACGTATAGTAAATTCAGCGGTAATCACACAAAACAAAATTTATTTAATGATTTATTGAATTAAAATAAAATGTATGAGACAATGTGTTATCTTTAAATCTCCGCAGTAATTTATAGTTATTTATAGTACAGCGATTCTACTACATGCATAATCTGGTTAACTGTATTATTTTAGATTGTTTGGTGTCATTAAGTACACGGTTATTATATCGGCAGCCAACTAATTATTATCCGTCTAATTCCGAATTTCTAGCATGTGTTCATCTGCGGCTTTATTTTTGTTAAATTGTGTAATGTCCGCGTCAATTTTACCGAACTTGCTCTCATGGCAAAGGATTCAAAGATTCAGCTGCTGGGATTTATAAAGTTTAAGACTTCTTTTAATGTTCATACATGCACGTTTATGTTTATAATCCAGATGGTTTTGAAGGAATACCCGTTCGCCTTGTGGATGGATTCATCGATACGTTTTAAGGAAGCTAACATTTCACAACTGTTCGACATGGCTCGAAAACTGGATGTCATCTGTTTGGCCGGCGACGGATCAATCGCGCTTCGAACACTTCCGGCGACCTTCGAATATTTTAGCGAGCAGCCGTGCAGCTTCCAAAATCTGTCAGAAATTCAAGGTGGATTTTCGATCACACGAACAGCTCCATTTGTTGTGGAGAACATACTTAAGCCTTGGGTTGCATGCGCCCTTCTGATTGACTGTATGGCGCCACACGATGGACCTATGAAATATTTATATTGTGGTCAGCATGGAAAAGTCTATGGCGATTGTCATAGATTTGATCAGTCTGTGTGGGGAATACTGCTGTATCGCGCTTACGGCTATGACGTTTTCAAACACATGCAAAACTTTCGAGGAGATTTCGTGTATATATCACGGTGAATCCAATACACTATTAGCGAAACAATAGTGTTTAATAGGTGGCGATTATGTTCTTGGGCCCAGCAACTAAATGTATAGCATTTCCTAAAGGGAATGTCAGACTTGCTATTATGTATGACAACCCCCTAATATTATTTACAGCTGTCACCTCGCCTATCAGCTTCATTGGTATTTATATCATTATCTTAATGTATTCCAGTGTATTCGTTACCCTTTCTTGTTGCGAATAAGCTTGTCAATAAAAAGCAAAATACCATCGTGCTATACGTGAGTCAAGCCAAGCTTTTAGCATTACACAAACGTCCTTATTCATAACATAATAAGCTTACCTCTATGAGACCGTCAGTTATTTGTGAAACTATTATCTGGCAAGATTGAACGGCACTCATTATTTTTTGCCAATATATTCGCTAGTATTCGGAATTAAAACCTCAACACAAACTCGTGAGATATTTCTGCTGATACTATTAGTATACGCTTTACTACTGACGAAGATTAGTCGGTGTAATTTTAAACTGCTAGACCGCTAGGAAAGTTTCGGTTGACTTTCCGGTATTTTAAAGTTATTTTACGATACAATAGACGTCGCGCCTATTTTGATGTACCTTACTATGGAACTGGTCTGTCTGAATTTCTGTCTAAATGCACACGTGCTTTTATGCATGCATCACGGTATCATATAGCATGTTCTTTGGGATCTATAATTTAAAACCAAACAAACGACGATTTTGATACAAAAATTATTCAGTTCATATTTCAACCTTGCCAAATATGTCCGGTTTTCATTTCGTGCAACACATACATGTAGTAAAATCGAGTGCGTACGTGTTTACTCAATATTATTTCTGATGCGTCAGGTTAACAATTCCGGACTGTGTTTCATGTATTGCTGTTGACGTGTTGTTGTTGTTGTTGTGTTTGTTGTTGTTGTTGTTGTGTTTGTTGTTGTTGTTTTTTCAAATATTTTGGAACCATTTTAGTCCTGTGTATGTACATGTATACGCGTAAAACACATGGACTTAAACCCGTTTTCTTAAGCAATATTCTTTCAGGATCCCGTTCCGCGAATAATATCAAATAATTTAATTACGCGAGAATCGAATTCCTGTCTGTGTGCAAACGCATATATTCAGTGGTCATCGTGCTAGATTTTACTCATTTATAGCTCGACTGTTCGAATAATAAGGGAGCTTTCCTACTGGTCCCGGCGTCGGCTTCGGCGGACGTCTTAACTTGGCTCAGGTTTATAGTTAAAGGTCTAGTGACTTCAAAACTACATTCGTTATTTATTTGAAACATGGCAAATATCTTTGGCATCAACTCCGGCATCAGGGGCAACATTACCCATAACTTTCTTTTGCATTTTGACATAGTGCTGCCCCTTTTTCACATAGATTTGCGGGTTAAAGTTTTAATTTGAATGTCTGATAACTTCAAAACTTGATAACTTGATAAATTATTCACTTGAAACGTGGAATGTACCTGTGTCATCAACTACAGTGTCAGTTGCCCCAATCCACATAACAATGTTTTGTATTCTGACAAGAGTTTTGTCCCCTTTTCGAATAGTTTTTAAGGTTAAATTTTTTATTTAAGTCTCATAACTTCTAAAATGTACACAAGTTATTCACTTTAAACCTGAACTTTTCCGTTATCGTCACTTTTAGCATCAGGTGCAACAATGCCCATAACGCTGTTTTGTATTTTGACAGGGGTATGCCCCTTTTTCACATAGATTTCAGTTTAAAATTTTTATTCAAAAGTCATATAATTTCTAAATTACATAGGGTATTCACTTGAATCTTGGACTACAGATTTTTCTTTAACTCAAGCATCAAGTGCAGCAATCCACAAATATCTCTGGTTTGTATTATGACAGATTATTCCCCCTATTTACATAGGTTTTCGGGTAAGAGGTTTTATTTAAGTCTCATACTTTCAAACCTACGTAAAGTGTTAACTTGAAATTTGAAACATATCTTTGCCGTCAACCCCAGCATCAAGTGCAACAGTGCCCGTAACTCAGTTTTGTATTTTGACACGCTTATGCACCTTTTTCACTAAGATTTTGATAATAAATTTTAGGTTTAAAAGTCTTTTTCACTTGACCCTTTTCGCTTGAACCTTTAAGAATAGCATTGCCATCAACTTCAGCATCCGATGAAATAATTGCCATAACTGAGCTTTGTATTTCGACAGATTTATGCCCCTTCCACCTGAAATCCATCTGAAATACTTGGAATAGTCGAGCGCGCTGTTCTTTGACTGATATAGTTATATTAAATATCGGTTTCGAAAACATCGCGCGTATTACGATCTGAGTATAGAAAACTTAAGAATGGTGAGAGACTGTCATTGCTTAGAACAAGTACAAAAACAACATTTTAGCGTGATAAATAAGATAACGTATGTATGTGAAATTTGTCAAAATGACATGTTTTGAACCTCAGTGGATATTTAATTACTTAAAGGCAAAACTTAGTGTGTGTCTATGTAATTAAACAATATATGCTTGGTTTTGCCTTTAAACCATTTTGTTATTTCTTATAATCCAAATATTGTTGACACTTATATAATATCTAGTACTCAAACAAATCTCAGTGATTAGTTTTAAAACATTTCGCCAACGGCATTCGTTGCAACAAGCAAATAATTGCACTACATGTACGTTGAAAATTGATACACATTTGATTTTTTTGTCCCATTTCGAGTACTACCACAGTGACCACTATATCAATACTGTGTTAACATTATAAATATGAACATATGCAAATACATTAATTATAATAATGCATATTAATGTTAGAGAGTTATAGGTAGTTTAGACTGAAACATTTGTATTGTAAGCAATGAATGGACAATGGTATTTCACTGAAGAACTTGGATTGCAATTATATACATTAATACTGTTTCATTATTTACTAAAAATATGTATATATTTATTCTAATAAAATGAATAAAATGTGTTAATTACATGTACGTCCAATGATGATATCAGGTATAAGTTGTCATATGCATTATACACAAAATGATGTTTTGTCAAGATTTCCAATTATATCACTATTATAGACTTGTACTGTATTAGTGTATGAGATATTTGTTTAAAGATAATATCAATAAATTGTACACATTAATTGTAATTTCCTTTCTTTTTAAGGCATGTCTACTTTTCCACTTAAACCTGTTGTCTATATATTTTGTATATGAATACTGGTAATGATGAAACATAAATACAAGACAACATAACTTGTTTTAATATTACATTTAACAATCAAAATTACAAGATCCTTTGAATCGTCAGTGCAGTTGGCCAGCCATGCTCACAAATGAATCCAGTTTTTTACATTACATCTGGAATTTTTCTTCATATTTCAGGTTATGCGATGCTAAACAATGTCTCAAAACAATAAACACTGCACAACCACTTTAAAATCCATTATGATGCAAGAGTATAGTAGATCTAGTAGGATTCAGTTACTAACTGAATCAGCAGCCTGAAAAGAAATACAACAATCATAAAACATATACAAGAATTATACAATAAGTTTTACTTGCATTTACTACTTGGCACTATCACAGCTGTATCTGTATTGTTTATTAATTCTACATAACAAATGTGTATGGTGATGTAATACACATTGACTTCAGCTGCAATACATTTTTATTTTAATACACACTCTTAAAATAATGTGATTGAGCTTTGGAGCAATATTCTCAATCAAATAACTATAAATCAGCATTAGATGCATGTACACTGTACTAATTCATTATAATTGATCCGAATATCCGAAATACACTAATTTGTGTTTACTTTATTACAAAAATACAAATGATACAGCTATGACAAGCATACCAATAAACAGACACACTAAGGGTTTAATTAAATTCGAAGCGCCATTACAATGACTAGCAAAACAAGTACTTGATTTTCGGGCTCTTTTAAAATTGCCTATGGAACATAAAGTACCTTTGCCATCTTGAATTAGCCGGTGTTACAGTATGAGATTTGCGTGATGCCTGACCTTTAATAAGTAGGTAAAGATCGGGTACCTTAATAACTCCTCACAGTGGTTACTTCCCCATCGGTACTTTTCTCAGTTACCACTGCCACCACTGCCACCACGAGTGAAAAACTTGCAGATTTGGAAGTTTTCAGGGGAGACGATTATGAGGAAATTGAAGATTAATTTTTTTACAAAATTTTAATTTTATCATTATTCTTTATAACAATGACACAGACATGTTGAATTATTGGTCCAGGTATATATATAACGAGTTAAAATGAAAAAAAAATGAAAAAAAAAGTTAACATAACAATATGAGGATTTTACTTTGTCAATGTTTTATCATGTACTTGTCCACGATTTTATTTCGCGCCAAGTGTTTGCCTATGGTCACGTGGAACTTCGTGCCGGCAGGGATTAAAACCATCTCTGCTGTACGGAATACGGTTAGTACCATATGAAATATCGTGCCTTTTACGGCAAGGGCGAGAGAGGAGAATTGCGCGAAACACGAAGCGAGACACGATATTCCCGCGAGACACGAAGCGAGGCACGATATTGTAACACGAGATCTCGCACTGTCGCAGTATCCCATACCACGAAATCTCGCGGCAAAATATCGTGTCTCGCTGCGTGTTTCGCGCAATTCTCGTGTCTCGCTTCGTGTCTCGTGACAACTCGAAAGTTTTACAGAGAGACAGCCCGTTACTTCTACAGCAACAGGATTTTCATGAAAATAAACAATAAGCATAAATAAAACATAGTCATCATTACAATTCAAACAGAAACAATTATCAAAACGAGTAGAAATAGCCATAAAGCAGCAATTTCCTTCAAGCGAATATGCGGACTTATGGACAAAGAGGCTGAAAAACAGACAGACAACAGACAGACAGACAGACAGACAGACAGACCGATAGACAGACAGGCAGGCAGGCAGGCAGGCAGGAAGGCAGGCAGAAAAACAGACAGACAGACAGACAGTGGGCCGTCATGGACTGGCCGTCTTGGTCTGGGCCTTCAACAACTTGGGCCATCCTGACCCGCATTCATTCGTTAGGGAAAAGAGTGTTTCCCTGCTTTGCTTCCCTGCTTTCAAACCGCGAGACTCGGTATTCGGGAGATATTTGAACGATACAATATCGAGTCTCGCTTCGTGTGTCGCCGGATTCTCGCGTCTCACTTCGTGTCTCGTGTATCGTGGTTTGAAAATCTACCGCGAGACTCGAAATTCGGGCGATATTTGAACGATATAATATCGTGCCTCCCATCGCGTCTCGTCTGAATATCGTTTATCGCTTCGTGTCTCGCTTCGCATCTCGTGTCTCGACCTTTGAACGCGAGGACCGAGAATTGCGCGAAACACGAAGCGAGGTACGATATTTTACCGCAAGACAAGAAGCGAGACACGAGAATTGCGCGAAACACGCAGCGAGACACGATATTTTGCCGCGAGATTCTGTGGTATGGGATAGTGCGACAGTGCGAGATCTCGTGTTACAATATCGTGCCTCGCTTCGTGTCTCGCGATAATATCGTGTCTCGCTTCGTGTTTCGCGCAATTCTCGTGTCTCGCAATTGTCGTAAGAAGCACGATATTTCATATGGCACTAACCTAATTCCGTAATGCTGGGACACAGTTGAATCTCTGTGCGTAGGTTGACGAAAATGTACCTTACAATCAGCAGAGTAGAAACAGATAATAAATGGGTAAAATATATAGAATAAAGGTAATAATAGGAATAAATATAAATACGTATCTATATTTTCAATTATACTACGTTTTAATACGCTCACGGACATTGACTGAGTAAAGAATGTAAAAATTCGCATGGAATTGAGGTTCCAAACCACTACAAAAACCTAGGCGATATCAACCAGATCGCAACAATATCGATGTCTCCACCAGGGAAAGCAACCCCCATAATTCTGTTTTGTGTATTGACAGATGTATGCCCCTTTTAACTCATAAATCAAGTCCAGTACGTTGAAAGGTATTTTATTGAAACTTAAAATACTTCTTACTATTGACGTCTTCACCCATCATTCTGTTTACATTGTTAATAAAACAACATTCGGGGGCATACATGTATGTTAAATTATAGTGACAGCACTTGCTATTTCTGCATGCATTTATTAATATAATTTATTAATGTAATTTAAAGAATTTAGCATACATACGCGATATATTTTCGGAGTTAGAAGGTGCCATGCTAATGGTCGCTTGTAATAAATTGCAAAAGTTTTTGCATTCAATAGACGTTTCCAAAATGTCAACGGAACTTACGTGTGGCATCTATTATTTTTACTTGGTAATCATGAGATTAGCTGCTAACTAAGTTCACACAGTTATCGCATTACGAAGCAAAACTAGGGGAAAAGTCCAATAATAATAATGTGGGAACTTATATTTTAATAATAATAGGAATACTATTTACGTATTTTGTAATGAAGACATTTGCTGTAAGATGCCATTTTCTTGTCAAAGCTTGATAAATAATTTTCATTTACTGATGATATAATAACATTCTTTTATTCTTGCTTGCTGAACTCCATTTTTAGTTATTTTTATAAATGGACCATAGTTATGTGGGGCCCCCCATGAGAATGATATGCAAAACTAGTATTTTGACTATTTTGATTTTCTAAAAATATAGGCATTTAATAATAGCATTGTTATCAACTATGTTTAAGTAATTTGCTAAGTTATTTGCGTGAATGTTTATGTTTACACATATATATATGGGTTAATAACAATGCAATTTTGCGTTCCTTTTTGCCACACAACCCAGCGAGGAAAAAATTCGTTCCTAAACATTTAACTGACACGTTCCTTAGCTTAAAATGACCTTGTAAAAAATTCAAAATCATTTACACTTAATGTTGAGTTTTACTTCTTTTACATTTAAATTTATGAATATGTGCAACATAAGTATTATTTTTAAAGTCGTTAATAAGCTTTAGCGAAGTTAATTCACACGTTATGTAAATATGACAGTTTCAAAGAGTCTTGTATTAGGTATTTAAATCAACGCTTTGAGTCGCAGTCCATAGAATATAATTTAAAATACATCTTAAATTGACATAAGTTCGAATGAACGTTAACGACGTTTACTCGAATGAAAATTGTTTATTAACAAAAAGCATTCTATAATATATACGCTCGAAAACTTTGGTACGAACTGAATACACTCTAATGTGCATGCTTATTTACTCCAGTGGCATCACCAGCTATAGCATACAGAAACTATACGATAAAAAATTACGAAAACATTATTGATTTATCGATTCAATGAGGTGTTTTGTATTTTGATCGGTAAGATGTCCAGTAGAAACGATTTCTGTTTTATTTTTATTACATATTTTTCTGGACTGCGGCTTTAAGCACTTACTGAGAAATACTGAGAAAACGGTCACTCCTTTAAGAATATTAAATCACAAACATCGAACATGATTAAAGGGACTGATTTTCGAATGTTTTAGAAATTTCAAAACATATCATAACTACAAATAATAAACATCTGGATTAACGTATTGTCTGTCGAAAAAAGCATCAAAAGAAGAAAAATGTATGCCTCCTCAGGACCAAGGTATGCCCATTAGGCCAAAGCTGCTTGTTTGCGTTAACGCTATGTTAGTGATACACGCTATTTACAAGACGAAAAGCGGTAGACAAAGATTTATAGTTTATAATTGATATTTAATCATAAAAGACACAATCTGAATATATTTCTACCACAATTGTAATTTTGCTCCGTTATATAAGTCGTCTAAACATAACAAAGAGCTCATTTATTTGAGGACGTCCTGTTAATGACACTTTTGGATTTAGTTTTGCCTAAGAAACGTGTCATGGCCCATTAATATAATTTAAAACGTGCTCGCCACTTTGAAAAATATAGTAGAGCTTAAGCAATATGATAAACGCGTTAAAGGTGGAATGTGTGTGGTACGTTCACTGGTGTCCGCCTACAACGATATGAGAACCACAATGTAACGTGGCTTGAAAAGTTAAAAAAACGGCCAGAGTTTATTTTCAAGATGCAGCCGTACTTTGGAATATATACACTTGTATACAATTATCTAACACATCTGACAAGCATACTATGATTTTCATAACATTATGATAAAATAACAACTTACAAATATGTATTCCAATAAAACGAGTGAAGATTGCAGAATGTTATGGTTTTACACAGTCCTTATGTTTTGAATTTTGGAAAATATATTTTCTGATCTTCTAATACATCCTGAATTTGAAAAACGAAGCTGGTATTATTTTTCTGTTTTGATTTCTGTTATAATAGCACGAAGGGCCTTAAATCGCTACCCACAGTTGAATGTGTATCGGATTAAAGTACAATTTGTGTTAATATACCTCGAGACTACCATTTAGAAAATACATGTATACAGGGAAATATCTAAAACAAACAGAAGGGTGCTGCACTCTGCACCTTTCTGGTTCCTCTGCTGCCCCTCTAGGCTGATCAACACAGAAGTGTTGAACATCTTTTGAAATTCAATATATATATTTGTAAAAATTCAACGAAAAATGAATAGACTATGCTTTAAAACCTCATGAAAAAGCATGAGACATATAAAAACCATGGATTTAGCGATTTCAACATATTCGAATATTAGAATGTTGGATGGTGGAACAAGCACAAAAAGCCGGGAAGCATGACTTGACCTTTGCGAACTGCAGCATTAACACTTTTCCTTCAATATTGCTTTCGGAATAAAATATACCAGTTTCGAGAAAAATACTCTGGTACCTACTTGTTTATGAATATGAGCTTTTTTATTAAAAAAGGGATATTAGAGCATGAGCAAATGAAATATGACAGTTAATCGGCCAGATAAATGATTTTATATCATTATGACATCCATTTTTATAACATTTGTTCAAAACCCATCACAACATTAAGGCCTTCATCTTTGTCAGTACTCAGGCGAGCCCTTTGGACCATCATGGTCCTCCTGTTTGTCGATGCTGTTTTCAAACTTTTTGCATAAGAACTATATGTCAATCATTTGAACTTTATTGTCGAATTCCGAAGCGTAACTATGTATGACGTTAAATATCATATATAGTGTTATTACCCAGGGTTTCACCTTAACTTTTAGGAAGTGGTGGTCCACAGGATAGGCTACCTTCAGAACTTACCGCTCAGACACTATATAAACTGGTCCAGATAATCAAAACACATCGAACTGCATAGAGCATACAATGAAGGGAAAAAGATTATGATACTCTTAATCGAAAAATGAATTGAACCCGCGTATAAATCATATAACATAATTGTAGCCATATACAATATTATTTTCGACGGTTCCCTGTATTCCTAATGACGAACGCTTAGAGAATTGACAATTTATACAGTTGGAACCAGTCAAAAGAACAACTGGTCACCGGACCTGTTGTCCTCCAAAGACAACTGGTCTCGGACGGACACGCGTTAAGATCGAACCCTGAAAACCATTCCTGTATGCGCAATATTGAAACAAGTTTAGATCCACGTGTTTTTGTAAAATAGCATCATGTTACTATCAAAATGCAAATTTTGTTCTCGGACGGACACGCGTTAAGATCGAAATGTAAACCATTCCTGTATGCGCAATATTGGAACAAGTTTAGATCCACGTGTTTATGTAAAATAGCATTATGTTATTTTCCAAATGTAAAATTCAAGCCATTTTTGTAAAACGTTATTATTCCATTTTTCTCAGTGACACGTTCATATTGGGTCATCCAATTATATCCAACGAGTCGATTTCCAATGTGTTCGCTTACGGCAAATTTAGTTTTCGTCATACTGGAATCAGTTATTCGGTAAGTATTTAAACTGTTTCTGAAGAAAAACCTTAGGTTAAAATTAAATGAAAATTTAGTATTGTTTCAATAATGAAAATTTAGTATTGTTTCAATGTTAAAATCAATAATTATATGTTTAATTTGTTTTAGTAATATAAGAGGTGACAGTTGATTAAATATGAAAAGAAATCCATATAATGCTATATGAACTAAATGACACAGCCACAGTATTGAGCAATTTTATGACTCTAAAAGAGTTGCTTAAGATACGTTTATAAACACGGCCCCAGGTCATTATTTACCCTAGAAAAAAAATGCTTTTTTACAGAAGCTTTGTTAATAACGGCACAAAAGTGCAAACACGACGGAAATGTGATAGGCTGTCACTGCTTAGCACAGAACAACAATTTTCAAATGAAAAACATACATTGACGCAATCATCGTATACGTCAGCGTAGGTGACGATATTCGACGATTAGGATAACACATCGTTCTCATAAAGGACTGTGTGTTAGCTCTAATGATCCAAATATTGTTGACACTAAGATAATATCGAGTAGTTGAGCAACTCGACCTTATGTGATCACACTTCAAATCGCAAATGCGTCAGAAATGTGTCCCGTCCTTCAAATATGCCGTCACATTACTTTTATAAATCATTTCATTCGTAGATTAGTTGAAAAGCATTTCGCCGACTTTCATTCTTTTGTACAAGCAAATAATTGAGATAGTTCTACATTGACACTGTTTTAAAGTTGATACACATTCGCTTGTTTGTCCCAAATTTGAGTACAACTACACTTAGTAATATAAATAATTTGTTTGAAGCGGTCTTTCCGCTCATAACACCGGTATTCTTACAAAGGAAATTCAGAAAGCTGTGAAAGTCGAGTAAACTTCATATTAAACAACGTTCTTCTCGTTTAATCAAACACGACGAAGGTAGTTTGTTTGATTTTCAATAATGCAAACATTACGTCTTTACGCCCCTTCGTTTATGGGCTTGTACGTTGAACGCGTAATTACCATTCTGAGTATTTATTGAGTATATATATTAAGAATGCCTATACTGAAGTTATTCCTTACAGAAGTTCATTAAATATTGACTGCACGCGGAGTTTTCCAAAAGAGGTAATTGCATATAGTTTAATGTCAAATGCGTGTTACAGGTTGTATTATGTATTGTGTTTCTAATACAATGCAGGTGACCAAATTGCCCATTTAGAAAGTTAATATTTCCATACAAGACTGGTATACGTTCATAATATAATAGTGTCAGTAATAAACATCAACATGTTTACAGTTTCTGTTCAACATATAAAACGAAGACAATAAAAGGAACGACGTACTAACAGAGCATTTTCAATTTTGCAAATGACGTTATTAATGAGAGATAAATTGCAGTTTTTGTACTTGAGTTTATAATTTAATTGTAAATTTCTGCATTAATTTGTTTATATATGAATGTGTTTTAAGGAAATTGACATGCGTAAAATAACGTCTTCTCTGCTGTGGAGTGTGCCACTGTTAGGTCACCAGTCATAAATTGCAAATTGTCACGAATATATTTATTCAATGGACGTTTCCAAAAGGAGAAAAAAGTTGAGTGCATCAATGATTCCTTTTACTGGTTATCAATTAAAAGCTGCTAAATAATTTCTCACAATTACCGAATGGTAACAATTGAGATGTAGTTGCCAAAGCAACAAAATAATGGGGGAGTCCAATTAAAATAATCGGGGAATTTATATTTCAATGACAATTGGAATAATCTGTTATCTATTTGGTAAAACAAATGTTAGCTGTAAGATGGCATTGTCATGTCGAAGCTTGATTAAGAGTTCTCATTTACTGATGGTATATCATTATTTTATTCTTCATAAGTATTATTTAAAGACACCTTATAAGCAGTTCACGTCATGTAAATATGACAGGTAAAATAGTGTTGTTTAAAATATATAAATGAACGCTTTGCACTTTGCAGTATAACCACTGTTAAAACATTTACTCATTTCTCAATAATGTAGGACAAACGATCACATGATTACAGGAACTTATTCACATATTTTCTAATTTTTAAGAAATGTCTAAAATAGCACAACTTCGAAAATTAAACATCTGGATTAACAAACCCAAATATTTCCCGTTGAGAAAAGCATAAAAATAATAATAATAATTAGGCCAAAGCGGATTGTTCGCAAGCTTGACGTGTATTTTAAGCGCTGTGTTAGTGATACACGCTTTACAAAACATCGACGAACAACAGAGCTTTATAGTTAGTTTCATTTACAATGCTGTTTATTCATTTTCAACAGTGTTATTGACAAGTAAAAAAATAACTGTGTAGTCCCGCCCACAACGATCTCCTTAGCCAATCAAATACAGCGATTTTTAGGGCGGAGTTTATACCTTACTAACAACTAAAAACGTGTTTGCCAACATATACTAGCGTTGACGGGCTGCATGGCTAGCGCAGTGGTTGGTACACTCGCTTCTCATGTATGCGTCACGGGTTCGCTTCCCACTCCCAGCGCATATGAGTTTGGTTGGTGGTCACCATACCGGACAGGTGGGGTTTCCTCCGGGGACTCCGGTTTCCCGCCAAAGCAGAAGACACCAACATTAAAATATCTTTCAGTAAAAAATATTAAGCTGGAAATTGCAGCTTTGATTCAAAATTAGTCCCAACTTACGTGAGTCTCCAGTAAGTTAATTAGGTAGGAGTGCAGAGAAAACCTCCGGGTCCTCAAATAATGGAGCCTCAGGCGCGGAAGGACCTCATAAACTTCAAAATGCACACACACGCTAGCGTTGACGTGAAAAGTGAAGAGGCATTTTAAAACATTTGATTATTATAGATAACGTTTTATTTTATCCCGGTAATTTCCTTATCCATTTCACAAATTGACAATCGAAATTATGGAAACGAATAATGTAATATAGTGCCTCATTTTGAAACACAATTAAACGTCGTCAAACGTTATTTTGTTCTCATAAACACTGCAATTAAGCACGTGACCAGTACACGCACGTTTTTCATGAGGCGTCCGTGACCAAGTGCATGGCAATTTTCGCGCGGTTTTGTAGCAAAACACGCTTTTTACATATAGATACAGGCCCGTATTTCATGTCGATTAGGAACTGCATATTAAAGTATTTAAAAACAACGGTGATCTTTTCGCCTTTTAATGTCCGCATGTAGTATAACTGATATTATTTATTTATATATTTTTTGCATCCAAAAACAATTAATGAAATTTAAAAAAAAAACAGTTTTTGAAAAAACGAGCGGTCATGACAGAATTTCAAGGCGGAAAAAGCTAGTGTTTTCAACAAATGTAAATACCATTATAATTGACAATTAATTCCATAAAAAATGCAGCCTAGTATTTTTACGTGCACTGTCTGTCTCCAAAGGAGTTAGGTCAACACGTTTTTATTCAATTAAGAAAACCTCGGTCGGTGCAGCCAATTTCGGGGAGTTGTGGTCGATCGTTGAAGCCTATTTCGAGTATGGTCGGGCCTTGCAGCCGATTTCGAAGAGGTGGGGGTCAAACGAGCGGCCGATTTCGGGGGGGGGGGAGGGCTAAGGGGTCGGATTGGAACGATTGTTTGGGTTTCGAGCCGATTTTTGTCGCGGGTGATGGTGTCCGTGTTGCCGACATGCCTTAAACAAATCCTGCGGGAAACCCTCATAAATGACACAATATTTTGAGTATACTTCTGTGTCACGAGTGTTTTCGAACCGTCATATATAATGTAATTTCCTATTTGAAATCGATGACACAAATTTTGGACACTCAATTTGCCAGTTTATGACTAGGTCCTGGTGAATTAAGATGTCAGTTAGCTTTATCCACATTTGTAAGCCGGTTTGTTTTCTGAGAAAATCAATTTTCATTAAATGTAATACGCTGTTTTTATTGAGAAACATTTGCAATAGGACGCATTTCAAATACAACCAATTAAAAATAATCCGATCCACTTGAAATAAACTTGAACAAATACAAATTTTGTTTTCTATTTGCTCAGTAAATGAATTGGTTTATATGCGCATGTTGTCTAAATACAACAAAGAGCTGATTTTTTTGCGGACGTCCAGTCATTGACACTTTTGTATTTTGTTTTGCCTAAGGAACGTGTCATGGCCCATATATATCATTAGAAACGTGCTTGCCACGATGAGAAACTTTAGGAAAGCTTAAACAATATGATTAAGGCGTTAAAGGTGGAATGATTGTGGTACGTTCAGAGATATCCACATATGACCATAGTAACATTTATATTTAAATGCATCTACTTTAATGGGTTTTAACGACCAATTTATGGTAAATAATATATTGAGAGTTTATTTTCTAGTCGCAGTTATTCTTTTGGATATATACCCGTGTACATATTATCTAACACTTATCCGACATTCATATTTATGAAACTACTGATAAAATAATAACATACAAATGTATATTTAAATAAAACAAGTAAGCATCAATATAGTTTTAACTGAAGAATGTTATCTTGTTCTACACAGCTATATCGTTTGGATTTTTTGAAAATGTTTATTTTGATCTACTGCACCATGATTTTGAAAGACAATACCGGTGTTGTTGTTGTTTCTGTTTGGGTCTGTGTTATAATAGCACTAAGACCATAAATAGTCACATTAAATTGAATTTTGAGTATCGAGTAAATGTCGAGTTGTGCTAATATCTCACCAGACTGCCATATTGAAAAAACACGTATCTTTATATATATATAACACGTATCTTTATATATATATATGAAACTCTATTTATTTATATATATATATTTATATATTTATATATTTATATAGTTTATCATTAAGCCTTTTATGTCCTTAAAAAATACATACATAATAATAATAATTAATATATTATTTTATTATTTTGATTTTTTTATCGACATACTTTTTCTCCCAGGTTACCTTGATAGTTTCATTGAACTTTTCATTAATTATTTTTACAGTGTCCTATAAGAGGGCGTTATAAACTCTTACGAAAATGTTATACAGTATTCATTTTGAGTATAAGTACAGCCCAACTTCTCGTCTATGTGACATAAAATCGATATTTAAAAAATGGAGAAATGAAGAAATTTCAACAATCTAATGATTCAAATTTACTCATTGTATAGTCACTATGGTCCTGTTTTAAACGTCATGCAATCTTAGATAAAATTCTTTAAGTTCAAAAAGTTAATAATTAATTACACAAATGCGTGCTATCTACCGAATTTCAATTTGAACCAAAAGCACTTGAATAAAATATAACATATAAACTTACTGAGGTTATCTAGTAGGCTTTATTCAAAGTTTATCACGGATTACCGTATCAAACAAACAAAAATAAATATTCATTTAATACATTGTGGACGGAAATTAGTAATATTAGTAACATATTACACTGGTTTATTACGTAGGTTTTGTATTGTTTCCATATTCAATTATTTTGGGATACCTTTGGAATACACAAATTTCTTTAAATGAGTTATGAAATATTACAATAGCTCATTTAACATATATTTGTTCGAACACTATCCCTTTAACGGCTCTAAAAGTGTAAATATTTGATCAAATAGTTGAATAAGAAAAATGAAAGTGTTTTGTTTGATCGTATTCTTAATGACTTCTGTTTCAATAGAAGATTTCTAAAACGAATTATTTACAGAAATACGATATGCCTGTACGTTGTTTAACGCTTGTCCAATTATAAAAGGAGTGCTCGAGTTGTAAGACAGTCCAGCCACTATAAAATGCACGTTTTATTGTCTGAATAGAAATAGTTAAATATTTTGTGAGTTATGGTAATTATACTATGACCTATTTGCAAGGAGTTACTACAATCGCTTCTGGCGTAAGTATCAGTTTATGAGATATATATCGATATTGTAAAATAAGATACATTGTTTGTGGAATGAATATGCTATTAACAGTTTAGCGGTATAAAGTGATATGGATCATTTATTATAATCATTTACCGCCTTATTACTTCTTAGTGAAGAAAACAAAATACTTAAGAAATATATTTAATACATAGGCGGATTAAGAGGGACGAAAGAGGCGTACCCCTCTGCAAAAATTGTGTTAGATTGGAATTTTTTAAATATCACAATACATTAATATAATAATTAAGACATACGATCTCGACGAAAAATGTAATAAGATTATCGGTTTGCTTTTGGGACATTAAGACTAACTGATGGACGGATCGACGAACTGACGGAGGAACGACACACTGACGGATGGATCGACGAACTGACGGACTGACGAACACACGAAATATCATGCAGGAAGGCGGAAAATGTATGTTATTATATTTGTTTATTTCATAGGCATCAACAATTTAGTTTGTATAATATTTCCATGTTTTGAAAAAGTCGCAACGTCAATAAAAAAAGATTTGTCAGATTGCTATTTTTATCCCTTTTGGATAGTGACACTACGTTTGACATATTCGTATAGAAAAGTCAATTTGCCAATTTACGGAAAGGTCTTAATAGAAACAATTAATGATAAACTAGTTGCCTAAACACTGAATGGGCAAATCAAGTATTCAGTTCGAATACTAAACCACTGGGTCAATTAACACGCAGGACCGTGTGTGGGTCATCGTATACTTCACAATTAATATTGCCACACTTGCCCATTGACAGTATGTGGACAAAAGATCGAATAAAAAGATCAATGTGGACTGATATCAACATGGAAATATGTCATGTAGAACGCTTATACTGGTAACATTGACATGCACTAAGATTGACTCTAGTTTTTCGCGTTCACCACGCACAAAGAACCGACTATACTGGTAACACTGACATGCACTAAGATTGACTCTAGTTTTTCGCGTTCACCACGCACAAAGAACCGACTATACTGGTAACATTGACATGCACTAAGATTGACTCTAGTTTTTCGCGTTCACCACGCACAAAGAACCGACTATACTGGTAACATTGACA